>CAWUFW010024743.1:0-55507 GCA_963921515.1 Calotriton arnoldi | reverse complement strand
AGTCTCAAAAAGATTCAGTCAAAAAATGACTGGGGTACTGCTCAATCCGGATCTGCGCTTACTGGCGCGGAAAAAGAAAGAACTGACGCCAGCGCGCATGGGCGGCGTCTAAGTACTGGCCGCGACGTCATCCCGGCGATCACGACGTGGACGCGGAGCCGCACGACGCCGCCTACCGACGCGCAGGGGTACTGCTAAGCAAAACTTTCCGGATCCAGCCTGACGCTTGGGGATATTCTAAGGGAAGGAATCCGTCACTAACGTGTCTCTTTCAGATGTATACCTATAGAGAGAGGTGTATCTCAAGGGTGCGTTCTGGCTCCGACCCTCTTTTGTATCTTCATCAATGGCTTAGTAGGAGCCCTGACAGCAGGAGGGGACATAGATGCTCCTAAGTTAGTGGGCCACAAGGTACCTGCATTGATGTTCGCAGATGATACCCTCCTGCTGTCGAGGTCACCGATGGGTATACAAAGGGTTTTAGACATCTTTTACTTATTTTGCAAGAATAGGGGCTTGGAAATTAATACCCAGAAAACAAAATACATAGTTTTCAATGCAGGGTGCTCAACACGACCCAATACACAATTAGCTGGGGAATCCCTAGAGAAAGTCCCTGTATGCGAGTATTTAGGATTGTCCATTAATGAGAAAATGGAGTGGGGCGTTCAAATCAAGAAGGCTGGTCTTAAACTTGCTCAAACAACAGGGGGGCTAGTGAAACAGCAGAGGAAGTGTGTACTTAAGTTCCTGGGGCCGGTGTTGGAAATATATAAGGCGCAAACCAGAGGAGCTGCCCTATATGGGGCAGAACTATGGGGTCATCGGTCACCTGAACAACTTGTTAAGACTGAAAACTTATTTCTTAGACAACTTTTGGGACTTCCCAAAAGTACACCACTAACCCCGCTCCGAATGGATCTTGGAGTTAGCCCAATGGCACTGGAGGTTGCCCTCAGACCTCTGCTATACTGGCGCCGCTTATGGAGCACCCCAGAATTATCTATGTACAGAGAGGAACTGAGGGAAGTGGCAAACCTCAATGGTGCAAGTAAAATATCTTGGCTCACTTACATCAAGAATTCCTTGCTATCCATTGGAATGGGAGATTTGTGGGATAGTGCTGAAGATAGATGCCCGTTAACACCTAGGAAGGCTTTGATTAAGAATTTTAAGGACTACAATCTCAATCTACTACTGAGGGGCCCCAGGAAAGGCACACTTACAATATCCTTCCTAGAAGTCAAACTGCAATATAGTTTAGAATCTAGCATAGATGATATACAGCCTTCTCTTGCCAAAAACTCTATTTGCAGTTTAGGCACGGTGCACTTCCCTTATGTGCTGCTACTCACAAGTGGGGGGGCAGTTCCACTAAAGATTGTCCGACCTGCAAAAATTGTACGGAGACAGACCTACATGTACTGTTTTTTTGCCCAACATATAAGGTAATAAGACATCGCTGGCTACGACAGTTATGTAGGAACCTTGGAACCTCCCATTGCTTACAGGCCTATAGGATCCTAAAGCACAAGTTACTAACTTGTGTAACGATATATCTGTAAGAGACAGTAGTTAGTGATAGATTCCTTACCTTAGAATATCCCCAGGCGTCAGGCTGGATCCGGAAAGTTTTGCGTAGCAGTACCCTTGCGCGTCGGTAGGCGGCGTCGTGCGGCTCCGCGTCCGTCGTCGGCGTCGTGATCGCCGGGATGACGTCGCGGGCAGTACTTAGGCGCCGCCCCTGCGCGCTGACGTCAGTTCTGTACACGACTTTCCGCGCCAGGAACGCAGAGCCATGCAAGAAGCTGACACAGGTGTCTGAAAAATACTAGGGCCCTGAAAGGGATGTCCTTAACCCTAGAAATCAGTTCGCAGAACGGGAGGATGGGTGGGCGGTAAGGAATCTATCACTAACTACTGTCTCTTACAGATATATCGTTACACAAGTTAGTAACTTGTGCATCTGAAAGAGACACGTTAGTGATAGATTCCTTACCTTAGAATAGATACCCCAGCAATACCAACCCCGGTGGTGGGTCTGCGAACAAAGATCAGACAAGGAAGTCCTGGAGGACAGAACGGCCAAAGAAGCCGTCCCTCCGGACCTGACTGTCAAGGCAGTAATGCTTAGTAAACGTGTGCAGCGAGGCCCACGTAGCTGCCTGACAGATAACCGGCAGCGGAACACCGCAGCCCAAGGCCGTGGTAGCAGCCGTTGCCCTGGTGGAATGGGCACGCAGCCCAACAGGAGGCTCCTTCTTGGCCAAAGAATAGCAGGTCTTGATGCACAAGGTAACCCAGCGGGAGATGGTCCTCTTGTGCACCGCCCGACCTTTTTGGCGCCCACGTAGCCAACAAAGAGCTGGTCATCCACCCGGAAGTGTTTTGTGCGGTCGATATAGAAGGAGAGCGCACGTTTTGGGTCCAGACGGTGGAGCCTCTCTTCCTCTCTGGAAGGATGCGGAGGCGGAAAGAAGGTGGGCAAAGTGATGGTCTGCCCAATGTGGAAAGCAGTAACCACCTTTGGCAAGAAGGACGGACGCGTCCGAAGAACAACCTTGTCTGGATGAACAGACAGAAAGGGAGGTTTGCAAGAAAGAGCCTGGAGCTCACTCACCCGCCGAGCGGAGGTGATGGCCACCAGAAAGGCTGTCTTTAGAGTCAGAAGACGAAGAGGACAGTTATGCAGAGGCTCAAAGGGAGCGCACATTAAAAAGGTAAGAACCAAGTTCAAGTCCCACTGAGGCATCACAAACGGAACAGGAGGGAAGAGGTGAGTAATGCCTTTTAAGAACCTGTTAACAACAGGGGACTTGAAAAGGGAGGGCTGATCAGGGAGCCTGAGGAAGGCCGAGATAGCACAAAGATAACCCTTGATGGTACCCAGGGCAGAACCCTGTTGGGCCAAAGAGAGAAGGAACAGAAGGACCTCAGAAAGAGGGGCAGAAAGGGGATCCACAGCCTTTGCTGTGCACCATGCCACAAATTTGTTCCACCTGCAGGCGTATACCACCTTAGTGGAGGGACGCCTGGCTGCCAGAATCACATCACAAACTTCGGGAGGCAAGTCGAAAGGAATCAACTGCCGCCGCTCAATCTCCACGCAAGCAGGTGTAGACTGGACAGGTTCGGGTGGAGGACCGTCCCCTGCTGCTGCGACAGAAGATCCTCCCGAAGAGGCAGACGGATCGGGGGATCTATGCTCATATTGAGTAGCTCGGGATACCAAACTCTTCGAGCCCAGTCCGGAGCCACAAGAATGACTTGGGCCCGGTCGTGCCGAATCTTCTTCAACACTCTGGGTAGAAGTGGTATAGGCGGAAAGGCGTACAACAGACCGCAACTCCACTCGCGACGAAAAGCGTCGCCGAGCGAGTGCCGCCTTGGAAATTCCAACGCGCAGAACTGATGACATTGCGCGTTCTCTTCGGTGGCGAATAGATCTAACCAAGGCTCTCCCCACTGTAGAAAGAGTCCTTGCGCCACTTCCGAGTGAAGACGCCATTCGTGATCCATCATGCACCTGCGGCTGAGTTCGTCCGCCATGGCGTTCAGAGAACCTGCCAGGTGTTGAACCATCAGGAACATGCCCTGATGTTCCAGCCATGTCCAGAGGCGCAGAGCCTCCTGACAAAGGGTCCAAGACCCCACCCCGCCCTGTTTGTTGCAGTACCACATGGCGGTGGTGTTGTCTGTGAACACCTGCACTACCTTCCCTTTGACACAGGGAAGGAATGCCTTGAGTGCAAGTCGGATCGCCCGGAGCTCCAGAATGTTGATATGGAGCTGGGACTCCGCCGGAGACCAGAGGCCTCTGATCTCCGCCTCTCCCATGTGACCGCCCCATCCCAGAAGGGACGCGTCCGTCACAACTGTATGCTCCGGCTGGGGAAGGGAGAGGGATCTGCCCATGACCCATTGCCGGTTCGAGAGCCACCACTGCAACTGTTTTGCAGTCCCCTCCGAGATCTGGACGTGATCGGACAGGTTGCCCTGGTGCTGCGCCCACTGGAACTTCAGGTCCCACTGCAGAGCCCGCATATGCCATCTGGCATGATTGACCAGCAGGATGCAGGAGGCCATGAGGCCCAGCAGCCTCAGGGTCATCCTTACCGAAACCCAGGATAAAGGCCGAAAGATCGGAATCATAGCCTGAATATCCCGGACTCGCCGTTCGGGAGGATAGGCCCGAAACTGCGTCGTGTCCAGAACTGCTCCGATGAAAAGGAGCTGTGGAGAAGGAATCAGATGCGACTTCGGCACATTGATGGAGAACCCCAGCGAGTGCAGGAGTTCGGCCGTAGTCTGGAGGTGGGAGACGACTGCCTGGGACGAGCCCGCCTTCAGCAACCAGTCGTCGAGGTAGGGGAAGACTGAAACCCCTGCCCGGCGCAGATGAGCTGCGACCACCGCCATCACTTTCGTGAACACCCGAGGGGCACTGGTAAGGCCAAAGGGGAGCACGGTGAACTGAAAATGCTCGGGGCCTACCGTGAACCGAAGGTAACGCCGGTGGGCCGGCAGGACGGGGATGTGGAAATACGCGTCCTGCAAGTCCAACGCTACCAACCAGTCTCCTGGGTCGAGGGCAGTCAAGACCTGAGCTAGGGTGAGCATCTTGAACTTCTCCTTCCGGAGGAAGCGATTGACGTTCCGGAGGTCCAAGATAGGACGCATGTCCTCCTTGTCCTTTTTGGGCACCAGAAAGTAGTGGGAGTAGCAACCACGCCCTACTTCTGGGGTCGGAACATGCTCGATGGCCCTCTTGGTCAAGAGGGCCGTGACTTCCTTCTGTAGAAGCACCAAGTGATCCCCTGACATGCAGTGGAATTGAGGTGGCATGGCTGGGGGGTGGTCTCGAAGGGGAGGGAGTAGCCCCTTCGGACAATGTCCAAGACCCACCTGTCCGAGGTGATGGTGCGCCAGTGGGGAAGGTGATGGCGGACCCTGCCCCCTACTGGCGTGCTGTGCACCTGAAAGGAGGGACTAGGAGGGCTTGGAGGCCGCGGACGGGTTGGAGGTGGTGGCCTGACCCGCACGCTGGTTGCCCGATCCGCCACGGCGGAATCCACGTCCTCGGCCACGCGAAGACGCCTGCTGCGCGGGCCGGTGGCTGGGCTGCTGACGTGAAGGGGCGCCCCTACCGTGGCCACGATAGGGGCGAAAAGCAGAAGGCAGCGGAGGGCGTGTAGCAGTAAGGCCCAGGGACTTGGCAGTAGCCCGTGAGTCCTTAAAGCGCTCCAACGCATGGTCTGCTTTGGACCCAAAAAGACCGACTCCATCAAAGGGCATGTCCATGAGAGTATTCTGGACATCCCCTGAAAAACCAGTGGTTCTCAGCCAGGCGTGGCGTCGGAGCGCCACCGTCGTTGCAATCGACCTGCCCAGCGAGTCGGCGGTGTCAAGGCCACAACGGATAGTGTATTTGGCCGCATCCCTTCCTTCCGCAATGGCGCGGGAAAGCAGTGCCTGGACCTCCTCAGGGCACTGGGGCAAAACATCCGCCACCGAATCCCACAGGGAGTGGGTATATCGGCCCAAAAGACAAGCGGTGTTAACGGACCGCAAGCCAGCACTGGAGGAAGAAAAACCTTTCTTCCCAAACTGATCCAGGCGTTTGGATTCCCTATCCGGAGGAGCGGTAGGGAAGGCGGTTTGGGAAGCGGAGGCTTGGACAACCAAGCTCTCAGGAGTGGGGTGGACAGAAAGAAACAGGGGGTCGCCCGGAGCAGGGCGATGGCGTCGTGACACGTTCCGATCCACAGGAGCCCCTGTGTTGGGCTTGGACCAGGCGCCCAAAAGAACGTCAGTGAGGGCGTCGTTAAACGGCAGCACAGTCTCCGCAGAGGAGGCTGCCGGCTGAAGCACCTCTGTCAAGATGTTAGGCTTGACCGTCAAAGTAGGGAGCTGGAGACGTAAGGCCCCAGCAGCCCTACGCAACACCGTACCAAAATTGGCCCCCTCCTCCGTAGCCACGGGAGGAGACAGCATGCCAGTGTCAGGGGAAGTATCCAGACCACTGGCCTCCCCTAGACTCTCTGTCCAGTCCTCATCAAACTGACAGTTGCGCGTCAGAGGGTCATCAGACCCCTCCCAGTCCTCCTGGTCCTCCTCTGGTGCAAAATAAGGAGGAGGAGGGACATTTGGGACCCAAGGTCCCATCGGCGCCGGAGCCGGCGTCGAGCGACGTAGCTCCGGGTCCATGTCCGGAGCCGGAAGGAACTGGGGACGACGCCGCCCGGAGCCCAGGGCGGCGTCGAGAACGGCACCGGAGACATCGGCGCCGGCGGAGGCGTGGTTAGGTCGACCGGCGTCGATGGGGGTTGTGGAGCCGGGATCGAGGCCGGGGCCGGAGCCGGGATCGAGGCTGGAGGCACGGGCGACGCCGGGGCCGGAGCCGTCGGCGACGCCGGAGCAACCCCATCAGGGCCCGCGGGGCCCGAAGGCGCACCGGAGGGGCCTGAAGGCCCGAAGAGGCGGGCCATGGCCGACAGGAATTCCTGTATTTTGGCCGGATCCGCCCCCGAACCCGGGAAGGGCGGGTATGACGGGGCGACTCCACAGGCATGTCCGGGGCCGCGGGGACGGTGCCGGGAGGGGCCTCAGCCGAGTCGCGAGACCGGCGAGGCGAAGTCCTAGAGCGATGATGCTTTTTGGACTTTTTGTGCTTCGACTTACCGGACGAAGAAGACTTCGACGCCGACGACCGGTGTGGACTCCGCGATCGACCCCTGGACCTCTCACGCGACCGGGCCTTCCGCGGAGCCGAATGCCGGGCCTCGAGGAGCTTTCGAGACCGCTCTCGCAAAGCTTTCGGGTGGAGGGCCTGGCAGTCGGTACAGGACGCCGTGTCGTGGCCTCGGCCGAGGCAGAAGAGACACTCCCGATGCGGGTCGGTGACGGACATCATCCGCGCACAGGCGCCGCATCGCTTGAAGCCGGGCATCCCTACGACACCCCGAAAGATGGAAAAACAGTGAAAAAATCACCAAAAAGTATGGTCAAAAAAATGACCAGGGCACTGCTCTTCCCGGATCTGCGCTTGCTGGCGCGGAAAAAGAAGAACTGACGTCAGCGCGCAGGGGCGGCGCCTAAGTACTGCCCGCGACGTCATCCCGGCGATCACGACGCCGACGACGGACGCGGAGCCGCACGACGCCGCCTACCGACGCGCAAGGGTACTGCTACGCAAAACTTTCCGGATCCAGCCTGACGCCTGGGGATATTCTAAGGTAAGGAATCTATCACTAACGTGTCTCTTTCAGATATATGATAGCAGTATGCCAATTGTTTTTTCAGTGTCCCGTTATTTGTTTTCAATGTGGTGTGTACGCCGAGCAGTTTTAAAGAAAGAGCAAGTCCAAACTATCCACCCCATGTCTCCACCATGACCCGGGACTCTGCTTTTTAACTCCGCCTTTTAACTTATGAACTTGCATTACATGTCTGAGATACTCGGAGCCTTCTTAGGATATTTACTATACCTTCTAATCTTCTTAATGATCAAACCTTTTAACGTGTACGCATAATTTTTATACTGAAATAGCTGTATCGATTGTACTGTATTTTTTTATGTTTTACTTGTGCTTTTATGGCCTTATCAGGCCGAAATAAAGTATCTCTTGACTTGACATTAAACATTGCAGTCATGTTGTCTACATGGACCAAGACTGAGGAGGCTTCGGTTCTTGGGAGAAATGCCTGTAAACCAAGTCTGACAGCTTGGGGTATGTTCATATGCTAACTCTTGGAGATGTGCTTCCCAACCCTCCACAGACTCATCGGTGGTCATTACGTTTGCAGACTCCTGATGGAACCAGATTTCTAGGTTTGTATTTTGTCTTTTGGTCCACCCAGGCAATTCTCCTTTCATGCTCCGCGTAATCTTATTTCTTCTCATCAAACAAGCCTATAAGCTATACCCATTACTTGTTAGTTACTCCTACAACAGTTTTAGAAGCTGGTGATATGAAGGGTGCCAGCCTTACCCTTTGGCTTCTTCCCGTGAGCAAGGAAAAGATCCATTTGAGAGCAGATCCTTGTATGCAAATTCCGTGGATTCTGATGAGGGTATTGTGGGAGGCAGTGTTGAAGGCAACAGAGAGGTTGAGCAGGATGAGGATCCGCTGTTCGTTTTCGTTCCAGGATGGTTCAAATGTTGTCGGTGGTTGCGATGAGTGCCGTTTTGGTACTTGTTGATGGCATTCTCAATCACTTTGGCTGGATAGGGGAGATGGGTCAGAAGTTGCTCAGTTGATTTGGGTCGGCTGTAGGCTTCTTGAGGACGGCGTTGATTTCTGCAAGTGGCAAATGTGATGGAGGTGTTGATGAAGTGGGTCAGGGTGGTGCTAATTGGTGATGTTCCCAGGTTATAGATGTGGTGGGGGAATGGGTCGGTTGGGGTCCCTGAGTGGGTGGTCTGCATGATTGCCGCTGTGTCGTTTCTAGTGAGGGTTGTCCATTTGGCCAGGTGGGCGTCTTGGTTGGTGGTGGGTAGGTAGGTTAATGATGAGTTCTCTGGGGTTGGGTTGGTGTGTTAAGTTGCTGTAGATGTTTACAATTTTGCTGTGAAAGATGGCTAGGTGGTCGCAGAGTTGTTGAGAGGCAATGATGTTGACAGTGGCTGAGGGAAAGGTGAAATCCTTGATTGAGAAAATCTACTTGAAGATGTTGGTGCTTCCTTTGATGTGGTCCATTAGTCCTTTTTTAAATAGATATCAAAGCAGTGCCTCCCCAGGTTGTGGCCCTGTGAAATGGCTCAGAGTAAAAAGGCCTCTCGGACTGAAAGGCCAAAATGCACTTCCTGTTGGACCTGGCTGTCAAGGCAGTAGTGTTTCTTGAACTTGTGCACTGATGCGGATGTTGTGGCCTGACAAATATCCAGGATAGGCAACCTGCATGCCAACGTGGTGATAGCATTCTTGACCCTGGTGGATTGGGCCCTCAGTCCTTCTGGATGCTCCTCCTTGGCGATTGCATAGCAGGTCTTAATGCAGAGGACACCGTACTGGGAAAAAAGTGCTTTTCTGCACTGCCTTGCCTTTATTTGCCCAAGAGAACCCTACAAAGAGCTGACTGTCCACTCAAAGTTCTTTGGTATGTTCAGCACTCTCCTGGGGTCCAAACACTGGAGCCTCTCCGTTTTTGAGTTGTGTAGCGGAGAAAAGAAGATAGGAAGTGTAATGGACTGTTTGATATGAAAGGAAGTACCAACCTTTGGCAGAAATTAACAAGTTACGTATCTTCTGTAACACTCTTTCTGGTAGAGACTCTAACCGCAGATTCCTAACCTTCTGAACAATCCCAAGATATCAGACTGGATTTGGAAATTTTTTGCACACTGATAGGTAGAACCGTGCAGCTCTGCACTGACGTCGTACCATTTCGGAAATGACGTGTGGAGATTATATTGGTGCCACTCCTGCATGCTGTCAGTTGCTTTCGAGACTGTCCAACTGTCCATGCCCTCAGACGCAGAGCCCAGACAGCAAAATAGGCTTTGTCCAGTATGCAGATTAATAGGCTTGGGATTTATTAATGGATAGAGTCCAATTGACAGAACGGTGCTGACAGGAGGGTAGGTGCATTAAACAGAGTCTCTACAACAAAGAGCGTTTCTGAAGGTAAGAAACTTGTTCTTTTAACCAAGGGTTCCTCATCTTTTGAATAGATGCCAGAGCAATACCTATTAGGAAGTGGGTCTGTAAATTGGGTCAAACCAATAAGTCTTGTAGAACTGAGCGGGAAAAATGCACTTCTCTGTGAACCTGGCTGAGTAGACAGTAGTGATTCGTGAACATGTGCTACCTGGCAGATGTCCAGCAACAGTACGATGCGAGTCAACACAGTGGTAGTAGCTTTAGCCCTGGTGGAATGGGCTCGCAGACCTTCTGGAAGCTGTTTTTTGGCCAATGCGAGTCTTGATGCAGAGTACAATCCAACAGGAGATGGCCAGCTTATGCATGTGTGAGAAAGTGCCATCTTTCTTGCATGGTATGCCCCCACTTTTTGCTGAGATGCTGATGTGCTTTGACTGAGTGTGCCCTGGGCTCCTGCCAACCAGGTACCCAGGGCCTGTGTTCCTTCCCTAAAACTGCATTGATACCTACACCCAATTGGCATCCCTGGCCACAGGTCAGCCCCTGGTAAATGGTACCATGGGTACCCAGGGCACTGTGACCAGGGAAGGCCCCTAAGGGCTGCAGCACTTGTTGTGCCACCCTTAGGGACCTGTACCTTTACACACACACACTGCCTTTGCAGGCTGCGTGTCTTGGTGCAGAACAAAAGCGAAGAGTCGACATGGCACACATCCCTGTGTGCCATGCCTACAAGCCACTGCCCTGGCCTAGGTCAGCCACCCCTCTAGCTGGGTGCACTATGCCAGTGGTGAGGGCATAGAGGCATGAGCCCTGTGCCGCTACAGTGCCCAAGTCCATTCTTGGGCATTGTAAGTGCAGTGCTGCCATTAAGAGTATATGGTGCTGGGAGTCTGTCATTACGAACTCCACAGCACCATAATGGCCCCACTGAAAACTAAGAAGTTTAGTATCAAACTTCTTAGCCCATTAAACCCCCACTGATGCCAGTGTGGGATTTAATGTAAAACGCACTCCAGAGGGCATCTTAGAGATGCCCCCTGAAACCAACCCGACCTCCAGTGTCCGGACTGAGTGGCTGCCCAGGCTGCCACCACCAGACATGTTTCTGACCCCTGGGTCGAGAGCCTCTGCTCTCAGGGGCCTGAAAGAATGCGCATCCTGGGGCGAGGTGCCAAAGCCTCCTCCCCCAGGATGGGCAGGGGGAGCTTCAAAGGCCTGCCGCCTTTTGAGCTTCCCCAGACCACTTGCTGCTTCCAGCAAACTGGTCCCCACTGGTTCTACCCCCACTTCTGGCGGGAGAACCGGCGGGAAAACCAGAGGCAGGAAATGGGTTGTGCCCACCTCTGCCAACTCCACCCCTAAGGTGGGGGAGACGAGGTGAAGCCCAAACTCGAGTCCCCGCCATCTTGAGGATGGGGGGACCCAGCCAACCAGGGACAGGCTCCTGCATCCCTCCCACTAGAGAGGAGCAGAATAGGGGGTGTACCCACCCCAGGGAAGGGACCCATTGGCCCCTGCCCTTACCTACCTGTAACCACCCCTAAATTTAGTATTTAGGGGCTCCCTGAACCTTCCTTCCTCAGTTCCCGAATCCAAAAACAAGAAGAGAAGACGAAGCAAGAAGACCAGCCGTGCAGCTGCTAACAAGGAGGCGACGACAACTGACTTGGCCCCAGCCCTACCGGCCTGTCGACCTCTGAACCTGCTCCTGCGGAACCCCGGCCTCAGCAACCTCAAAAACCCCGGAGGACCTGACTTCTGTGCCACAGCCTTTAACCCAGGGACTCCCACGAGCAGTGGTACTGCTCAAAAGAACAAACTCCAAAAGACCCAGCCCTGGCACGGAACCGCGAAACCTGCACCCTCTGCACCCGCCGAGCCCGGCCTGTGCCTGAGTGAACCAAGACTTTGAGGACGTCCCCCGGCGATTCTGACCTGGAATCCAGTGCCCAAGGACCCTCCTCGACGACCCAGACGACGCCTGCAGCCTCAGGACAAGGGACCCCTCCAACCGCGACCAGCAGGGGGTAAGATTTCCCGACCTCAAAAGACACCCCTGCACCCGGCGCCCCACGGCCCCCTGTGCCCAACTCCTGGGTGTCTACCTATCCTCCAAGATCCCAACTTACCTCCCAAAGTGTTGGTCGCCCCTGAAGAATCACCGTCCCCGAGCCTGCAGCCTTTTTTCACCGTCCAAGATCTCCATTGGTTAACATTGAGCGCCCGACGGCTCAAAAGCACCCTGCACCCAGCCGCCCGAGTGCCCCTGGAAGTGCAACCTCTACCCTAACCTACTTCCCCATTTGCCCTGGGCAAGTGACCAGGAGCCCAGCTCCCACAGCCGCGTGGCCTGCTTGCCAGCAGCCACCAACCCGAGGCCCCCTGCCTGCCATAGGATAACATTGGGCCTACTCACTCTGCACCCGGCCGCCCCTGTGCCGCTGAGGGTGTAACAACTGTACTTACCTGATACTGGGGGACCCCTGAGTCTATGCCCAGAACCTTAACTCTGCAAGTCGAGTACTTACCCAAAGACCGATAACTCACTTTCCTTCCATAGGGTAACACTGACTGGCTCGCACCTGGAATTTCTTCTAAGTGTGGAGTTTTGGAACTTTAAAATATTCACCTAAAATCAACCGAGTCACGAAAACGAAAATACTTACCTGGCATTAGAAGAGGCCCCAGTGCTGGACCGGGGTGCCCAACACTGGCCCTAAAAAGTAATCCCAACGTTACTTACCGCTAACTCCATTTTCTTCCATAGGGATCCATTGACTGGTTTTCTGTGAAATTTCTTCTAAGTGTCTACTTTTGAAATACTAAAATATTGTTTAAAAATCACAACAGTAACGAATTCCGAACTACTCACCTGCTATCAGGAGAGACGTCAGTACTGCCTCTTTTAGGCTAGTACCAACCATGAAAAGTAATTTTTACCGTACTTACCAGTAACTCGAAATTCCTCTCATAGGATATCATTGCCTGCTTTTGTTGAAAAAGTTTCTAAGTGTCGATTTCTGCATTTTACAAATATTCTTTAAAAATCGTGCCAATGATACAAACGTAATTACTTACCTGTTTTAGCTAGAGACCCCAGTGCTGAACCCGAGAACCCAGCACTGGATTACAAAAGTAACGTAAACCTGCTTTGCTTGCAAACTGCATTTCCTTCCATAGGATAACATTGGTAATTTTACCCAGAAAAGTTTCTAAGTGTCGACTTTTGAAATACAGTAATATTCCTCAAAAATCACTACAATAACCAAAACGCTTTTTCTTACCTGTTTCCAGGAAGTGTCCCAGGACTGAATCCAGGATCCAGTCCTGTGGTTAGAAACGTAACCTACAAAGTCATTAATTGTAATTAATCACAATTTTCCATTAAGCTCAATGTTGCATTGTATTTGAC
Organism: Calotriton arnoldi; assembly: GCA_963921515.1. NCBI lineage: Eukaryota > Metazoa > Chordata > Amphibia > Caudata > Salamandridae > Calotriton > Calotriton arnoldi. The sequence goes on along the minus strand of CAWUFW010024743.1, from coordinate 42,490 downwards.
CCTGTGTTGCCTCTTGCACCAACTGTGATTATTACCACCAACAAGTCTATTGCCTATTTGTAAGGTGGCTAACCAGAACATCTCATACTGAGAAAGTATATTTTGACCCTATTGTTGGTTCTAAAATAAAACAAGCATATATTTTTTTATATACAAACCATTGGCCTAGAGTTCAGTTCTTGAGTGTGTGGCTTCATTTGCTGACTGAGTGTGTACAACAAATGCTTTACACTGTCCTCTGATACTGCCTTACTGCTCGACCAAGCTACCACTTTAGAGAGTAAGGTTATATCTAACTTTAGCCTCTGCCAACCCTCTGGGGACTGGGGACTCCGTGCACACTGAACCTTACTTTGGTGCAGTATATACAGAGCCACTTTCCTACATTGGTGGATCAGCGGTGGGATACAAACTTGCATTTGTTGGACTACTTGGGTACCACCTGATCACACGACAGAACTCTTAAATTGCCTTTAGAATTCAGATTTTTTTTTTTGTGGCATTTTTTTTACCAAATTACTAAAAGTCTTGTTAGGGCCTTGCTGAAGCCCCTTTAGCATCTTAGAAAATAAAAAGTCACTATAGTCAAGGGTAGAGGGGTTAGAACTTTTTGTTAAAATGTCTCAAGACAAGAACCCAGCTATTAGTGAAGATAATAATGACATACAGGAACTGGTTGAGGAGCTCGACCTCACCCTTTATCTTCATTTGTCTTTCAAAGAGATAAGGTCCTTATGCAAACTTAAAGATATACCAATGGGCCAGCATCCAACCAAACAAGGGCTCCAGGAGCTCCTGGCTGAGTATGCTAAAGCCCACCCCTCTGAGCATGATGATGACCAACCAGAGGAGGAAAGGAATGAGGAGGATGGGGATGGTAACCCACCTCCATCACTGCCTAGGGAAGATAGGGTCCCTGCACCCTTAACTCCAAGAATAGACCTCTGGGGACCTAGAGGCCACCTAGGTGGTTCAGGTCTCAGAGAGGACCCTGAGGACAGCCTCAGGGAAGAAGACAACTTTTAGCAAAGTTGGCCAAAAGACTGGACCTAGAGACCAGACTCCTGGCTCTAGAGAAGGAAAGAAAAGAGATGGGTTTAGCACCCATCAATGGTGGCAGCAATACCAATAATAAGGATACGGAGGAATCCTATGATCCTAAAATCCCCAAAGGGATTGTCCCTAAATATGAGGAGGGTGATGACATCACCAAATGGTTCACAGCCTTTGAGAGGGCTTGTGAAATAAGAAGGGTGAAGAAACCTCTCTGGGGGCACTCCTGTGGGAACTGTTCTCTGGTAACTGCAGAGACAGGCTTCTGACCCTCTCTGGGCCAGATGCAGGGTCCTATGACCTCATGAGGAAGACTCTGATTGAGGGATTTGGATTCACTACTGAGGAGTATAGAATTAGATTCAGGGGGCTCAAAAACCCAGACCCAGTCCTGGATTGACTTCGTGGACTTCTCAGTAAAGACACTGGATGGGTGGTTAGCTGGACATGGTGTGCAGGATTTTACTGGATTGTACAATTTGTTCATGAAGGAACATATATTAAGTAACTGCACAAATGAAAAGCTGCATCAGCATTTGGTAGACCTAGGTTTAATTTCTCCCCAAGAATTGGGAAAGAAGGCAGACCACTGGGTCAAGACTAGGGTGACAAGGACAACCACTGGGGGTGACCAAAAGAAGGTGGAAAGGGGAAAGGGGGTGAGAATCCCCAAGATAAGAAGTCTGAGTCTTCCAAAGGGCCCCAAAAACCTGTTCTGGGGGGTGGGTCCCAAACTACTCCCTATGTGCCTCAACCCTATAGGGGGAAGAACTTTGATCCCTTAAAGGCCTGGTGTAATAACTGTAAGAAGTTAGGACACCTAACTATAGATAAATCTTGCCCCCACAACAAAGCCCCTAAGGCACCCAGTACAGCTACTCCTGGGGCAGCCAGTCTACAGATGGGATCAGAAGAGTGCCCTGAGCAAATCTGGGGACACACTCAGGCGAGTCTCGTCTCACTAGGGGAAGTGGAGTTTGCCACTGTAGCTGTGTGGACACCCAACTTGAAGAAATATTTACAATACCCCTGGGTGAATGGAACTAGGGTAGAAGCTCTGAGGGATACAGGTGCCAGTGTCACTATGGTGAAGGACACACTGGTTTCCCCTGAGCAATACTTGATTGGGAAAACCTACCCGGTCACCAATGCTGACAGTGTCACCACTAGTCATCCCATGGCCATGGTGACATTAGGCTGGGGGGGGGGGTTACTGGCCTGAAGCAGGTAGTGGTCTCTCAGAAGTTACCAGCTGCATGTCTGCTAGGCAATGATCTGGAAACCTCAGCCTGGGCAGAGGTTGAGCTAAAGGCCCATGCAGCCATGCTGGGCATCCCTGAATTGGTGTGTGTAAAAACAAGAGCACAGAGCAAAAGGCCGGGTGAAGAAATAGTGTTGGAGCCTGAAATGATGCCCCAACCTACCAAGAGAAAAGGAAAGAAGACTGGGGGACCAGCTTCTACACAGCCACAAGAGCAGGACCCCTCTCCTCAGGGAGAGAACCTGGACACCCCCGAGGGAACTGAGCCCCTGGAGCTTGACCCTTACCAGGTTGAACTCTTGGGCCCAGGGGGACCCTCTAGGGAAGAGCTGTGCCAAGGACAGCAAGACTGTCCCACTCTTGACAGCCTGAGGCAGCAAGCTGTTTCAGAAGCCAAGGGAGATGTCAGTAGTACCCACAGAGTCTATTGGGAAGAGGGACTACTGTACACTGAGGCAAAAGACCCCAATCCTGGAGCCACCAGGAGAGTGGTAGTGCCCCAGAAGTACAGGGAGTTCCTCCTAACTTTGGCTCATGACATCCCCTAGCTGGACATCTGGGCCAAACCAAAACTTGGGAAAGGCTAGTTAGCCACTTTTACTGGCCCCAGATGCACCAAAAGGTGAAGGAGTTTGTCAGCTCCTGTGTTACCTGTCAAGCCAGTGGCAAGACAGGTGGCCATCCAAAGGCCCCCTGATACCCCTACCTGTGGTGGGGGTTCCCTTTGAAAGGGTAGGTGTGGACATAGTGGGTCCACTGGAACCTCCCACAGCCTCAGGGAACAAGTTCATACTGGTGGTAGTGGATCATGCCACTAGGTATCCTGAGGCTATTCCCCTTAGGACTACTACAGCTCCTGCAGTAGCTAAGGCCCTCATTGGTGTCTTCACCAGGGTAGGGTTTCCTAAGGAGGTGGTTTCAGACAGAGGTTCCAACTTCATGTCTGCTTACCTGACCCACATGTGGAAGGAGTGCGGGGTGCAGTACAAGTTTACTACACCCTACCATCCACAAACCAATGGCCTTGTTGAGAGATTCAACAAGACATTGAAAGGCATGATCATGGGACTCCCTGAAAAACTCAAAAGGAGATGGGATGTCCTACTACCATGCCTGCTTTTCGCTTACAGAGAAGTGCCACAGAAGGGAGTAGGTTTCTCACCCTTTGAACTTCTGTTTGGCCATCCTGTGAGGGGACCACTATGTCTTGTGAAGGAGGGCTGGGAGAGACCTCTCCAAGAACCCAAACAAGACATTGTGGACTATGTGCTTGGCCTAAGGTCCAGAATGGCTGAGTACATGGAAAAGGCATCCAAGGATCTTGAGGCCAGCCAGGAGCTTCAGAAGCACTGGTATGACCAAAAAGCTGCACTGGTTGAATTTCAACCTGGGCAACAGGTATGGGTTTTGGAGCCAGTGGCACCAAGGGCACTCCAGGACAGATGGAGTGGCCCTTACCCTATCCTAGAGAAAAAGAGTGAGGTCACCTACTTGGTTGACCTGGGCACAAGCAGGACACCCAAAAGGGTTATCCATGTGAACCGCCTAAAACTCTACAATGACAGGGCTGACATCACCATGCTGATGGTGACAGATGAGGAACAGGAAGCTGAAAGTGAACCTCTCCCTGATCTCCTCTCCCACAGCCCAAAAGATGGGTCAGCAGATGGAGTTGTCTTTTCAGACACCCTCACTGCCCAACAGCAGACTGACTGCAAGCAAGTCTTGCAGCAGTATGCTGGGCTCTTTTCCTTGACCCCTGGTCTGACAAACTGGTGTACCCATGATGTGGACACTGGTGACAGTGCACCTGTCAAAAACAAGATCTATCGTCAGTCAGACCAAGTTAAGGAGAGCATCAGAGCTGAAGTCAGCAAGATGCTGGAGCTGGGGGTTATTGAGCCCTCTGAGAGCCCTTGGGCTAGCCCAGTGGTTCTGGTCCCCAAACCCCATCAACAGGGTGAAAAGAGAGAGATGAGGTTTTGTGTGGACTATAGAGGTCTCAACTCTGTCACCAAGACAGATGCACACCCTATCCCAAGAGCTGATGAACTGATAGACAGATTGGGTGCAGCCAAATACCTGAGTACCTTTGATTTAACTGCAGGGTACTGGCAGATTGGCATGGCCCCAGGAGCCAAAGAGAAAACAGCATTCTCTACACCTGATGGGCATTTTCAGTTCACTGTTATGCCCTTTGGTTTAAAGAATGCCCCTGCCACCTTCCAGAGGTTGGTGAATCAAGTCCTTGCTGGGTTGGAGTCCTTTAGTGCAGCCTATCTTGATGATATTGCTGTCTTCAGTTCCACCTGGCAGGATCACCTGATCCACCTTGGGAAGGTGTTAAAGGCTCTGCAAACTGCAGGCCTATCTATCAAGGCATCCAAATGCCAGATAGGGCAGGGCACTGTGGTGTACTTGGGCCACCTGGTTGGTGGAGGCCAGGTACAACCCTTACAGCCCAAGATCCAGGCCATCCTGGACTGGGCAGCTCCAACAACTCAGACCCAAGTCAGGGCATTCCTTGGCTTGACTGGGTAATACAGGAGGTTTGTGAAGGGATATGGGTCCATTGTGACTCCCCTCACAGAACTCACCTCCAAGAAGATGCCAAAGAAAGTAAACTGGACTGCCTGTTGCCAAAAGGCTTTTGACACTCTAAAAGAAGTAATGTGCTCAGCACCAATTCTAAAAGCACCAGATTATGCCAAGCAGTTCATTGTGCAAACTGATGCCTCTGAGCTGGGGATAGGAGCGGTCCTATCCCAGACCAATGATGAAGGCCAAGACCAACCTGTTGCTTTTATAAGCAGAAGGCTTCTCCCCAGGGAGCAGCGTTGGAGTGCCATTGAGAGGGAGGCCTTTGCTGTGGTTTGGTCCCTGAAGAAGCTGAGGCCCTACCTGTTTGGGACTCACTTCCTTGTTCAAACTGACCACAGACCTCTCAGGTGGCTAATGCAAATGAAAGGAGAAAATCCAAAACTGTTGAGGTGGTCCATCTCCCTACAGGGAATGGACTTTGAAGTGGAACACAGACCTGGCACTGCCCATGCCAATGCAGATGGCCTTTCCAGGTTCTTCCACTTAGACAATGAAGACTCCCTAGGGCAAGGTTAGTCTCATCATCTTTCATTTGGGGGGGGGTTGTGTGAGAAAGTGCCATCTTTCTTGCATGGTATGCCCCCACTTTTTGCTGAGATGCTGATGTGCTTTGACTGAGTGTGCCCTGGGCTCCTGCCAACCAGGTACCCAGGGCCTGTGTTCCTTCCCTAAAACTGCATTGATACCTACACCCAATTGGCATCCCTGGCCACAGGTCAGCCCCTGGTAAATGGTACCATGGGTACCCAGGGCACTGTGACCAGGGAAGGCCCCTAAGGGCTGCAGCACTTGTTGTGCCACCCTTGGGGACCCTGTACCTTTACACACACACACTGCCTTTGCAGGCTGCGTGTCTTGGTGCAGAACAAAAGCGAAGAGTCGACATGGCACACATCCCTGTGTGCCATGCCTACAAGCCACTGCCCTGGCCTAGGTCAGCCACCCCTCTAGCTGGGTGCACTATGCCAGTGGTGAGGGCATAGAGGCATGAGCCCTGTGCCCCTACAGTGCCCAAGTCCATTCTTGGGCATTGTAAGTGCAGTGCTGCCATTAAGAGTATATGGTGCTGGGAGTCTGTCATTACGAACTCCACAGCACCATAATGGCCCCACTGAAAACTAAGAAGTTTAGTATCAAACTTCTTAGCCCATTAAACCCCCACTGATGCCAGTGTGGGATTTAATGTAAAACGCACTCCAGAGGGCATCTTAGAGATGCCCCCTGAAACCAACCCGACCTCCAGTGTCCGGACTGAGTGGCTGCCCAGGCTGCCACCACCAGACATGTTTCTGACCCCTGGGTCGAGAGCCTCTGCTCTCAGGGGCCTGAAAGAATGCGCATCCTGGGGCGAGGTGCCAAAGCCTCCTCCCCCAGGATGGGCAGGGGAGCTTCAAAGGCCTGCCGCCTTTTGAGCTTCCCCAGACCACTTGCTGCTTCCAGCAAACTGGTCCCCACTGGTTCTACCCCCACTTCTGGCGGGAGAACCGGCGGGAAAACCAGAGGCAGGAAATGGGTTGTGCCCACCTCTGCCAACTCCACCCCTAAGGTGGGGGAGACGAGGTGAAGCCCAAACTCGAGTCCCCGCCATCTTGAGGATGGGGGACCCAGCCAACCAGGGACAGGCTCCTGCCCCCTCCCACTAGAGAGGAGCAGAATAGGGGTGTACCCACCCCAGGGAAGGGACCCATTGGCCCCTGCCCTTACCTACCTGTAACCACCCCTAAATTTAGTATTTAGGGGCTCCCTGAACCTTCCTTCCTCAGTTCCCGAATCCAAAAACAAGAAGAGAAGACGAAGCAAGAAGACCAGCCGTGCAGCTGCTATCAAGGAGGCGACGACAACTGACTTGGCCCCAGCCCTACCGGCCTGTCGACCTCTGAACCTGCTCCTGCAGAACCCCGGCCTCAGCAACCTCAAAAACCCCGGAGGACCTGACTTCTGTGCCAGAGCCTTTAACCCAGGGACTCCCACGAGCAGTGGTACTGCTCAAAAGAACAAACTCCAAAAGACCCAGCCCTGGCACGGAACCGCGAAACCTGCACCCGCCGAGCCCGGCCTGTGCCTGAGTGAACCAAGACTTTGAGGACGTCCCCCCGGCGATTCTGACCTGGAATCCAGTGCCCAAGGACCCTCCTCGACGACCCAGACGACGCCTGCAGCCTCAGGACAAGGGACCCCTCCAACCGCGACCAGCAGGGGGTAAGATTTTCCGACCTCAAAAGACACCCCTGCACCCGGCGCCCCACGGCCCCCTGTGCCCAACTCCTGGGTGTCTACCTATCCTCCAAGATCCCAACTTACCTCCCAAAGTGTTGGTCGCCCCTGAAGAATCACCGTCCCCGAGCCTGCAGCCTTTTTTCACCGTCCAAGATCTCCATTGGTTAACATTGAGCGCCCGACGGCTCAAAAGCACCCTGCACCCAGCCGCCCGAGTGCCCCTGGAAGTGCAACCTCTACCCTAACCTACTTCCCCATTTGCCCTGGGCAAGTGACCAGGAGCCCAGCTCCCACAGCCGCGTGGCCTGCTTGCCAGCAGCCACCAACCCGAGGCCCCCTGCCTGCCATAGGATAACATTGGGCCTACTCACTCTGCACCCGGCCGCCCCTGTGCCGCTGAGGGTGTAACAACTGTACTTACCTGATACTGGGGGACCCCTGAGTCTATGCCCAGAACCTTAACTCTGCAAGTCGAGTACTTACCCAAAGACCGATAACTCACTTTCCTTCCATAGGGTAACACTGACTGGCTCGCACCTGGAATTTCTTCTAAGTGTGGAGTTTTGGAACTTTAAAATATTCACCTAAAATCAACCGAGTCACGAAAACGAAAATACTCACCTGGCATTAGAAGAGGCCCCAGTGCTGGACCGGGGTGCCCAACACTGGCCCTAAAAAGTAATCCCAACGTTACTTACCGCTAACTCCATTTTCTTCCATAGGGATCCATTGACTGGTTTTCTGTGAAATTTCTTCTAAGTGTCTACTTTTGAAATACTAAAATATTGTTTAAAAATCACAACAGTAACGAATTCCGAACTACTCACCTGCTATCAGGAGAGACGTCAGTACTGCCTCTTTTAGGCTAGTACCAACCATGAAAAGTAATTTTTACCGTACTTACCAGTAACTCGAAATTCCTCTCATAGGATATCATTGCCTGCTTTTGTTGAAAAAGTTTCTAAGTGTCGATTTCTGCATTTTACAAATATTCTTTAAAAATCGTGCCAATGATACAAACGTAATTACTTACCTGTTTTAGCTAGAGACCCCAGTGCTGAACCCGAGAACCCAGCACTGGATTACAAAAGTAACGTAAACCTGCTTTGCTTGCAAACTGCATTTCCTTCCATAGGATAACATTGGTAATTTTACCCAGAAAAGTTTCTAAGTGTCGACTTTTGAAATACAGTAATATTCCTCAAAAATCACTACAATAACCAAAACGCTTTTTCTTACCTGTTTCCAGGAAGTGTCCCAGGACTGAATCCAGGATCCAGTCCTGTGGTTAGAAACGTAACCTACAAAGTCATTAATTGTAATTAATCACAATTTTCCATTAAGCTCAATGTTGCATTGTATTTGACCCTGTGTTGCCTCTTGCACCAACTGTGATTATTACCACCAACAAGTCTATTGCCTATTTGTAAGGTGGCTAACCAGAACATCTCATACTGAGAAAGTATATTTTGACCCTATTGTTGGTTCTAAAATAAAACAAGCATATATTTTTTTATATACAAACCATTGGCCTAGAGTTCAGTTCTTGAGTGTGTGGCTTCATTTGCTGACTGAGTGTGTACAACAAATGCTTTACACTGTCCTCTGATACTGCCTTACTGCTCAACCAAGCTACCACTTTAGAGAGTAAGGTTATATCTAACTTTAGCCTCTGCCAACCCTCTGGGGACTGGGGACTCCGTGCACACTGAACCTTACTTTGGTGCAGTATATACAGAGCCACTTTTCCTTGTCCCCCACCTCCAAGCCCCACAAAGTGCTTGTCATCCACCCAGTGTTTTCTGGTACGATAAATATAAAATATCAGTGCTCTTTTGGGATCTAAGCGATGCAAGTATATCCTCCTCAGTGGGGTCAGGTGGAGCACAGAACTCCAGTAGGGAGATTCTGAGGTGGAACAGCATAAAAAAAGAAGCATGCTTGCAACCTCAGAAACAGTTAAGCATGATTGCATCTGCAAAACTAGTTTGACTGGGGAGAAGGTGGAGTACAGTGGGTTAACACACAGAGCCTGGAGCTCATTTACTCGCTGCACCAAGGTGATGGTGACGAGAAACACAGTCTTGAGGACGAGGACCAAGTTAAGGTCCCACTGTGGCATGAGAAAAGGAGAGGGAGGAAACAAGTGTTTATAAACAATTATCAGAACCAGTGATTTAAATAATGAGAGCTTGTCTGGTTACCATAAAAAAGGCCAAACGGTTCCCCTTTTAAGTGTGTCCATAGCAAAGCCCTCACGGGCAAGAGACAGAACAAGTAAAAGAACGTCAACTAAATTGGTTTGGAACCGGCCAATCTGGGGTGTGCTGCACCAGACCACACATTTGTTCCAACAACAGGCATATACAGTTTTCGTCGAGGGATGCCTGGGTGCCAAAATGGCATCTACCACCTCCAGGGAAGGTCAACGGTGTTCAGCTGTCGCTGCTCAATCTCCAAGCAAAAATGCGGAGATTGTGGCGGCCCCTGGTGCAGAACCCAGCACTGTTGCTGTGACAGCAGGTCCTCCTAGGATGGGGGTGAGAGGTGGGTGTTCGATTAGGCCCGTTGATGCTCACGTAAAGCCATGTATAAGTTAGCATTCGCTGAACCATTTTCTTTTTAGACTCCATTTTGTGTGATTTTCAAAACTAATCTTTTCCAGTTCTGAAAAAATACCCTAGGCTAAGTTTTGTTTCTGCAATAAAGGACTGCTAGTGCCAGTGCATAGCTTTCCCACTAGATAAAGGCCCTCTCCCACCTGTCTGGCAGTTTGATCGCAGCCCAGGGTGAAACGGCCTTCGACTGTTCTGGGTTGTGCAAGATACGAAAGCAGAAACCTTTTTTCCCCCGTTTTTTGTTGTCCAGCCACATCTGCTTGGAAAATTCCACTCTGGGCGTGTTCTTAACTAACCATGCAGTGTACATATTGTATCTTTATGCTTACTGTTTCTCAGTTCCCTCTGTAGCACTCTCTCGAGACTGTGCAGAAGGGGCCCAGCCCTGAGCGGATTCAATAAATGGAGAAACAGTGGAGAATATACACCAATAATCGACTCTTCATTTGGTATGAAAGGCTGAGAGGTGGTCTGTGGTGACCCGGGTGGCCCTAAGCTGGTCACTTCCTTCACTGGAGAGGGGGGGTCTGATTGGAGGACAAATACTCAAGCCCAGGAGTAGTAGAAACTATACTCTTCATGCCCCTTCCAAGGAAACTAGGATGTCTTCGGTCCAGTTGTTCCTCATGTTCTTCATAACAATTGTCCTTGTTCGATCACCACGCATGGAACTGTAGACTGCACAGGCCTGGGTGCAAAACTTTGAAATGCTGCTGTGACAGAAGATCCTGCTAAAGTGTCAGCCTGATCAGAGGGCAGATGCTCATGCCCAGACGTTCTGAGTACCACATTCTCATAGCCCAATCCGGGGACATCAGAATGACTTGGGCCTGGTCGTTTTTGATCTTCTTCAGAACTCAAGGCAGGAGGGGTATTAGCGGGAAGGCATAGAGAAGTCCTAAGTTCCACTCCAGATGGGACACTCCTCCTAGGGAGAAATGCCTTGGAAACTCCAATGCGCAGAACTCGTGACATTGCGCTTTCTAGGCGGTGGTGAATAATTCGAACTAAGGTTGCCCCATTTGTTGAAGAGACCTAGTGGCAATTCAGAGCGTAACTGCCACTTGTGAGCAGCTAGGCATTGACAGCTGAGCTCATCTGCCCTGGCATTCAAAGATCCTGCCAGGTGGTTCATCACCAGGAAGATCCCTTACTGGTCCAGCCAGCCATTTCCAGAGGCACAGTGCCTCCTGGCACAGTGCCCACGACCCTACACCTCTGCTGCATGTTGCAGTATCACATGGCGGTGATGTTGTCCATAAGCACCTGTACCAGCCTCCCCTTGATGGACAAAAATAAGGCTTTCAATACCAGCTCCCCTTGAAGGACAAAAGTAAGGCTTTCAGTGCCAAGTGGATGGTTGATATGAAGCTGGTCCTCCACCGGAGACCAGAGGTCTCTGATCTCCACCTCTACCAGATGGCTACCCCAACCCAGAAGCGATGCATCGGTCACCGCTATCAGCTCTGGGTGGGTTAGGGAGAGGGGTCCGCCGCTGACCCAACTGAGGTCCAGTAACCACCACTGCAGATCTTTCGCAGTCTCGTTTGAAATCTGGATGTGGTCAGAGAGGTCCCCTTGATGTTGGGGCCATGTTCTGTTAAAATATTTATAAAGCGCATGGCTGCCCCAGCAACGGGGCGTCCCAGCCATGAGACTGCAGATCCCACTGCACAGCACGCATATGCTACTGAACATTCTTGATGAACAAGTTACTTACCTTTGGTAACGCTTTATCTGGTGGAGATTATCTAGCCACAGATTCCTTGCCTTAGAATTATCCCCAGGCGTCAGACTGGATCTGGAAATGTTTTCATGAATAGTACACTTGCGCGCTGGTAGGTGGCACCGTTCGGCTTTCCGTACAATCAGTGGTGTCGTCCGCACCAAAAGGGTCGTTTCCAGCACCTATATAGGCACCACCTAGGTGCGCTGATGTCAGTTACTTTTCGCGACTTTCCACGCCAGAAGCACAGAGTCACGAAGTAAGCTAGGGACCTGAAAGGGAAGACACTCTGACCCTAAAAATCCGTTCGCAGAACAAGGAGAATGGGAGGGTCAGTAAAGAATCTCAGACAAGACAGAGTCTCTACTAGATAAGGCATTACTGAAGATACGTAACTTGCTCATCTGATAGAGACTTCTAGCCTCAGATTCCTTACCCTAGAATAGATACCCAAGCAATACCTTCCCGGAGGTGGGTCTGCGGACCAATTTCAAATAAGGAAGTCCTGCAAGATTGAAAGGGCAAAATGGCCATCCCTATGGACCGGATTGTCCAGACAGTAATGTTTAGTAAACATGTGCAATGAGGCCCACGTTGCTGCCTGGCAGATGTCCAAGGCCGGAACTCCGTGTGCTAATGCAGTGGTATCAGTTTTAGCTCTGGTGAAATGAGCATGCAAACCCTCAGGGGTCACTTTTTAGCCAATGCATAGCAGATTTCGACACAGAGTATGATCGGGAGACGGTCCTTTCTGTACAGCCTTTCCCTTTTTCGCTCCGACATACCCCACGAAGACTTGGTCATCCACCCGGAACTCTCGTGTGTGGTTAAGGTAGAAAGACAACGCTCATTTTGGGTCAAGACCGTGGAGTTACTCCTCTTCCTTAAAGGGATGAGGGGCAGCGTAAAACTTATGCAGAGTAATGGTTTGGCCTACATGAAATGGGATGACCATTTTCGGAAGAAAGGAAGCCCTCGTACGAATCATCATCTTGTCTGGATAAATGTTCAAATAAGGAGGTTGGGAGGACAAGGCCTAAAGCTCACCGATCCTCCGGGCAGATGTTATCCCCACGAGAAAGGCTGGGTTGATAGTGAGGAGCCTGAGTGGACAATTGTGTAGCGGTTCAAAGGGAGCGCACATAAGGAAGGTGAGGACGAGACTGAGATCCCACTGGGGCATAACACAAGGTGTGGGAGGGAACATATGCTGCAAACCTTTTAAAAGCCTATGTACAACAGGAGATTGGAAAAGTGAAAGTTGATCAGACAACCGAAGGAAAGCAGAGATTGCAGAAAGGTATACCTTAAAGGTGCACAGAGTAGAGCTTTGCTGGGCAAAATAAAGAACAAACAAGAGCACCTGAGAAAGGGGGCAGAAAGGGGGGTCAATGTGTCTTTCAGAATACCATGCCACAAATGTAGCCCAACGGCAGGCATAGCCCGTCTTGGTAGAGGGACACCTGGCTGCCAAGATAACATTACAGACTTCGGGCAGAAGGTCAAAAGCTGTCAACTGTCACCGCTCCATCTCCACGCAAGAAGGCGGAGCATTGACAGGTTCGGGTGGAGAACCTTCCCCTGCTGCTGCAACAGAAGATCCTCTCAAAGGGGCAGCCTGATCAGAGGACCGATTCCCATGCTCAATAGCTCGGGATACCAGACGCTCCATGCCCAATCTGGAGCCACAAGGATGACTTGGGCATGGTTGTTCATGATGTTCTTGAGAACTCTGGGCAGGAGTGGTATAGGTGGAAAAGAGTACAGAAGGCTGGAACTTCACTTGAGTAGAAAAGTATATCCGAGCAAGAGCCGCCTTGGAAACTCCAGCGTGCATAACTGCTGACATTGCACATTCTTGATGGTGGCGAACAGATCTAACCAAGTCTCTCCCCACTGCTGAAAGACACCTTGCACCACTTCCGGATAGATATGCCATTCTGGATCTACAAGGCATCTTCGGCTGAGTTTATCCGCAGTGGTGTTTAGAGAGCCTGCCAGGTGTTGAAGCACCAGGGAAATGCCCTGATGTTCCGGTCATGTCCAGAGACGCAGGGCCTCTTGAGAAAGGGTCCACGACCCCACTCCACCCAAGGCGGTGGGGTTGTCCATGAACACCTGGACCAGCCTTCCCTGAATAGAGGGTAGAAAGGCTTTCAATACCAATCAGATCAATCGGAGCACCGACAGGTTGATATGGAGACCAGATTCCGCCGGAGACCACAATCCTCTGATCTCCACCTCTCCCAGAGAGCCACCCCATCCCAGGAGTTACGCATCTGTTGCTACTGTCAGAACTGGTTAGGGAAGGGAGAGGGTTCTGCCACTGGTTCAATCGCAGTTCGTAAGCCATCACTGCAGGTCCTTTGCAGTTACCTCCAAGATCTCCACCATGTCGGAGAGATTTCCCTGATGCTGAGCTCACTGGAGCTTCAGATCCCACTACAGAGCCTGCATATGACAATGGGCATGTATCACAAGCAGGATGCAGGAGGCCATGAGGCTCAGCAGCCTCGGAGTCAGTCTCACCGAAATCCAGGATAGAAGATGAAACATTACATATCATAGCCAGAATATCCTGGACTTGCCGATCGGGAGGATAAGCCTGAAACTGCATGGTGTCCAGAACAGCTCTGATGAAAAGGAGCGTCTGAGAGGTAGTCAGGTGTGACTTCGGCACGTTGATAGTGAAGCCCAGCCATCACAGGAGGTGTGCCGCAGTCTGGAGGTGGGAGACGACAGCCTGGCGCGAGCCCGCCTTCAACAGCCAGTCGTCGAGATAGGGGGAAGACTGGCACCTCTGGTCTCGGCAGATGAGCTGCAACCACCGCCATCACCTTGGTGAACACCAGAGGGGCACTGTTGAGGCCAAAGGGGAGCACAGTGAACTGGAAATGCTCTTGACCCACCGTGAACAGCAGGTAACGCCTGTGGGCAGGCAAGACGGGAATGTGGAAGTATGTGTCCTGTAAGTCAAATGCTACCATCCAGTCTCCAGGGTCAGGGGCAGACAGAACCTGAACCAGAGTGAGCATCTTGAATTTCTCCTTCTTGAGGAAGAAAATGAGAGCCCAGGTCGAGATTAGGACGGAGAACCCCCTCCTCCTTGGGCACCAGAAAGTAGCGGGAATAGCAACCACAACCTACTTCTGGCACAGGCACTCTCTCTATGGCTCCTTTGGCCAAAAGAGCTGTCACTTGCTGGAGGAGAAGAGAAAGGTGGTCTTGCATCAGTCTGTCCTGAGAAGGTGGCATGGAAGGAGAGGTTGTCTTGAAGGGGAAGAAGTAGCCCTTTCGGACAATCTGCAAAACCCACCTGTCCGATGTTTTGGAATGCCAGCAAGGCAGGTGATGGCGAATCCTGCTGCCTACTGGGTGCTAATGATAAGTGGGCAGACTAGGAAGGTTTGAAAGTTGCAGGGGGCGGTGGACTGACCCAACTGCTGGCTACCCGACCCATGGGGCCGCTGGAACCGCATCCGCAGCCACGTAGAGGCTGGTAAGGTTGCGTGCTGAGGTGGTTGGGCACATATAGATGCGGCTCCGCACGTATAGATGCAGCTCAGCGCTCCTTCCATGGCCAAGAAAGGGGCGAAAGGCGGATTGAGGGTGACGAGGGGTCACAGAAAGGCCCAAGGACCTGGTCGCAGCCCTGCTGTCCCTAAAGCACTCCAGCGCTGAATCCAAGTTGTCTCCAAAGAGACCGGAGCCATCAAAGAGCATGTCCATGAGTGACGACTGGACATCCCCAGAAAAGCCAGTCATCCTCAACCAGGCGTGGCGTCGCAGGACAATTGTCGAGAAAACCGCTCTACCTCGTGGGTCGGTGGTGTCAATTCCACAATGGATGGTGAACTTCCCTGCGTCCCTCCCATCGGCAACGGCGTGGGAGAGCACGTCCCAGTGTGGGAATAGCAGCCCAAAATGCATGCAGTGTTCACAGACCGCAGTGCCAGGCTGGCAGAAGAAAATATCTTACCAAGATAGTCCAGCCTTTTGGATTCCCTGTTCGGGGGTAAGTTAGGGAATGCACCAGGATCTACGTGGGACGTGGAGACTTGGACTATCAAGCTCTGCGATGTAGGGTGTTGGGTGAGGAAATTTGGGTCACCTGGAGCGGGGCTTTGGCGGAGGGCAAATGTCCTGTTCACAGGAGCCCCTGTGTTGAGCTTGGACCAAGTCCCAGGCAGGATGTCAACAAGTGCCCCATTGAAAGGGAGAAGCGGTTCTGATGTGGACATTTCCGACTGAAGCACTGACTGTCACCGAGGGAAGGAAAGGTCCAGGACCTCAGCCTCCCTTCACACCACCATTGCGAAAGAAGCTCTCTCCTCTGTAGCCACGGTAGGGGGAGAAGGCACACCAGTATCTGGAGAAGTATCCAGTCCACTGACTTCACCCAGATCCTCACCAGTCCAAATTTTGTTCTTCGTAAGGCTGGTATTCTTCAGAGTCCAGCGACCCCTTTCGAGTCCTAGCCCGTAAGAACAGGGCTCAGGCTCTGGTGTGGAAGGTAAGGCTCCAGTCGGCTCTGGAGCCCATGTCAGACGCCACCCCTCCGGATCCGTAGCTCCAAGTCGGGGATGAGAATAGGGATGGTGGCACTGGGAGCGAAGGTCTCGGTATCGGTAAAGGTCACAGTGGTATGACTGGCACTGATCTGGATCCATCTATGGATCCCATGGGCCTGACTGGCACCGGAGCTGACGGTATGGATTCAGCAGGGGCTCCTCCCGAACACACATGGCCTGAAGGCAGACCAGAGGGAACAGGCCACCCAAAGATGAGGTGCATGGCCTCATAGAACTCTCTCAATTGGGTGGGGGCGATCCAGCTCCAGGAAACTCAGGGAGGCGCGGAGCCGACTTAGGCGCTGGCTCAACCGCAGAGCCAGTCATCGAGTGGCAATGCTCCCTTGTCTCTGTGGACGATGGATTTGGTGAAGGCGAAGCATGCTTTGACCACTTATTTTCTTGAGGGACTTGGATTTACACAAGTAGTTTGACAACTTTGAATGTGATGACTACCTCGGGCTCCATGACCACTCCCGGACCTTCCTCTCGACCGGGAACGTCGCAGAATCGCACGTTGAGCCGCCATGAGTTTGAGGGAGCGCTCCCTCAAGGCCTCAAGGTGCATGGTTCGGCAGTCGGACCAGACCTTCGGGTCGGGATTCCGCTTGTAGCACCAGAGCCATACAAGGTGCAGGTCCGTCACCAACATCTGTCAGTGACAGACGCGGCAGGGCTTGAAGCCAACCTCTCTGGATGACATCTCTGCCACACCAGGAGGAAAACATCAAAAAAGACCTTGCCAAAACATTAAAAAAACCTAGTCAAAAAATGACTAAGGGGTAGCTCCTCCCAGGTCTGCGTTGGCTGGCGCGGAAAGAAAAGGACTGACATCAGAGAGTCTAGGTGGCGCCTAGATAGGTACAGCGAACGTCACTTCCAGCGCAGACGCCGCCACGGGAGCTGAATGACGCCACCTAACAGCACGCTAAGGTACTGCTCACGAAAAAAAAAAAAATCAGATCCAATCTGAGGCCTGGCTATAATTCTAAGGTAAGGAATCTGCTACTAGAAGTCTCTATCAGATCAGCAGGATACAGGAGGCCACCAGTCCGAGGAGCCTCAGAGTCACCCTCACTGAGATGCAGCACAGAGGCTAAAAGATTGGATTCATAGCCTGTATGTCCAAGACACTCCTTTCCAGGGGAAAGACACAAAACCAAATTGTGTCCAGAATGGCTCAGATGAGTCTGAGAAGCAGTCAGGTGTGACTTGAGCACATTGGTAGCGAAACCCAATGATCACAGGAAGTTCGTCATAGTCTGCAGGTGGTTGACGACTACCTGGGGAGAGCCCGCCCTCAACAGTCATTGTAGTAGGGAGAGCCTGGAACCCCCCCACTTCTGAAGGTGTGGTGCCACCACCACCATCACTTTTGTGAACACATGAGGAGCACTGGTGAAACATAAAGGAGCACAGTGAAATGAAAATGCTCCTGTTACACCATGAAATGTAGGTAGCACCGCCAGGCCGTCAGGACCGGTATATGGAAATAGGTGGGCTGCAGGTATAGCGCCTCCATATAGTTTCCAGGGTTGAGTGCAGCCAAGGCCAACATACTGAATTTTTCTTTCCAGAAAAAGGAGTTGAGGAAGTGCAGGTCTAAAGTAGGACAAAGGCCTCCATCCTTCTTTGGTACCAGGAAATAGCGGGAGTAGCAACCACAACCTACTTCTGGAATAGGCACCCTTTTGAAAGCCGCTTTGGTCAAAAAGGCTTGCACTTCCTACGGTAAGATGGACAGATGGTCCTCCCTCATTCGCTCCGGGTACAGTGGAAGGTACGGCATAGAGGAAATTAATAGCAAGGTGTAACCCTTCTGGACTATCTGCAGGACTTATCTGCCCAACATGATGGTCTGTCTACTAGGCAAGAATCATCGAATCAAGCCTCCAACCAGATAGCTGTGCCCCACTAAGGGCATACTCAAGGGGTTTGGCAGGTGGGACAGTGGACTGAGAGGCGTGTTGGCCCCGACTGCTGGGGCAGTGGGCACTGCAGCTGTGAAACTGCTGTGCACCCTGCTGAAGCTGAATTGGCTGATGGTAATGAAGTACCTCTGCCAAAGCCACATAAGGAACAGTAGGGTTGATGCAGGCTGGCGAGGCATGGCAGATAAGCCCAAAGAGCATCATTAGTCCTGCTAACTTTTAAAAGCTCTAGAGCGGAATCAACTTTGTCCCCAAACAGGCGACTTCCATCAAAGGACATGTCCATAAGGGATGACTGGACATTGCCACAGAATACGGTTGATGGCAACCAGGCATGGCAGTGAATGGCAACGCTGGGGCGAATGGCTCACCTGATGGTATCGGTGGTGTCCAAGCTACATCAAATTATGAACTTGGACGCATCACGACTGTCCTGTATGGCTTGGGTAAGGACAAGTCAGAGGTCTTCTGGGACTCCTGGGAGGACTTACGCCGCCAGACCCCAAAGAGCGTGGGAAAATCGGACCAGGAGGCAGCTGGCATTTACTGGTCTGAGGGCCAAGCTGGTGGATGAAAATACCCTCTTCTCAAAGGTCTCCACTCGTATGGACAGCCTATCAGGGGGAGTAGTTGGAAAAGGATTTGGGTTGTTCCGATTTGTGTACGCCAGCTCCACCAAGCTTTTAGTGGAGGGGTGCTGATATAAAAATGCAGGGTTGCCCGAGTCATGGCAGGGGCGTATCGAAATCTGGCAAATGACCAGGGCCGGGGCAAAGTTTAGCCCAAGCACCCAATAGCAGTGCTTAATTTGTAACATAAAAACAATTTTAAAAAGTTAATGCCAAGGTCCTCATCAGGAGTCCACTCCAGCTTGCACCAAACATTGTTCCTGCCAGAGCAGCCAATGACCATACCAACACAACTAACCATCAAGTGTGACAAGTCAAACTACACCAGGTCCTCAAAGCTAAAAGAATGGCTTGGGACAAGGTATTAGTCATTTTAATGTACATTGAATTAATGAACAGCTGTTGTTGTACTCATCTCTAAATTAAACAAACAGCGCTACCATGTGGCAGTCCATCAAAATTGCTGGTGTTGATAATTAATTGCCGGTGCCGAGCACCGTAAATCAGCAGCTCAAATTAAGCACTGCCCAAAAGGGTAAGGGCGTCACTGAAGGGCAAGTAGGGCTCAGTAGACGTTTGCACTAGCTGAAGCACTTCACTTAAGACATTGATTTTGACCTCTAAGGGGGGAAGCTGAAGGTCAAGAACTTTAGCCACCCGCCGCATGACCATGGCAGAAGAGGCATTCTCTTCAGTGGCAGGACCAAGGGGAGTGAGAAGTACCAAATCAGGGGAAGTATCAAGACCATCAATTTTCCTCGTCGCATGGTTGCCCAATCTCATCACCCACATCGTAATCATTGCCAGAATCAGTGTCAAAGGATGAGTGCAACATGTGTTTCCTCCTTTGTGGGGGTGACAAATCAAGTGGGGGAGGTGGCACTTTGATGGAAACCGAGCCAACACAGTGTCAGAGCTCACAATGGGCATCTCGTCATCCAACATTAATGGGGTGGGCAGCGATGCTCCAGGAACCACCATTTTGTGTGGCATCAGAGGTAGAATGGAAGTCGGTGGAGGCCCGGTGGTGGATTCAGAGGGTCCAATTGGGGCCAAGGGCGAAGGGGCCAGTGGTACTCCAGAAGGAGGTCCTCTTGGCTCCCGAAGGGTCATCAAACGAGTCGGTAAGGATCCACCGAGTTGGAGCATGGCCTCGCAGAACTCTTTGATCTGCCTACATGTCACAGACACCCCTCCTCCCCCCGAAGCTCAAGTTGTGCTGGGCCAAATTGATTGATTTTGGGAGAGAGATCGAGGGGCATGGCTGACTTACCTGAAGACTTGGAGCGTGACGACAAATGGCCACAGGAACTTGGACTGGTCTCGTTGCGGAATCTTCAGGTGCTTGGAGACAGTTTTGCCTAGCGGTCTTATATGGCCTACGGTCTCAATGTGCAATTATGGATCCAAGATATTACTGGTGCTGAAGCTGTAGAGATGCGAGCAGAACTCAAAGGAACTCCCTTCACACATGACTGTGCTCTCACCTCATTAGTTGACATGTGGTTATTTTTCAATGCGGTAGGTAGATTATATAAGTATCAGCATTTGCAGCCTTTGACTATCTTTAACATCGGACTCTTGTAGTAATGTTACCATGGGACTCCCAGCTTGATAAATAGGATGATTCAAGCATGTGAAAGATCCAATGCTGGAGAAACATCACACATACCATGTAGGAAGTTGGCTCTTTATATAGTGTACCAAAAAGAGGTATGCTGTGTGAAGTCCTGATATTCCCTATAAGTGGACAGGGGCTTGCTCTAGCAATCCCAAAGTGCTCTATCTGGGGTAGTATGGTCTAGAAGCCTTAGTCTTGTCAGAGAGGAGTATTAAAACACCTGTTGCCCACAAAGAGTCAATAAATGATGCACACACTCAAAAAGGAGATCCACACCATTTAGAAAATAACAGGCATTATTATATATATTTTTAAACTAATCACTTTGTAAATAGGTAAGAACTTTTTCGGAATAGACTTTTTACAGATTTATCAATGTTAACCGACAGTGCGTTTTTACGAGTAATGCTTGCTTATTATAGAAAGAACATACACTACATACATATACTTGCAATACGTTTCCTTGGGACCCCTTTCGGTCGTGAGATGGTAGGGGGACAGGGACCAAAGTTCTGCCAGCAGATCAGTCGTAGCTGCCCTGGTGAGTCAGAGTGCAAAGGTGCTGGGCAGGTAAAGAGGGACCTGGGGACAAGTCCAGGAGCTCCCACCCGCAGGCTCAGTCGTGAGGGTGCTGGGAGCACGGGGAAGCAGTCAGTTACCCTAGGATCGGGACTGGCTGTTCGGGTGCAGTGTTTGTAGCCAGCTGTTTCTCATGCATCAAGGCGCTCACTTGTTGATGGTCAGGACCTGCCAGGGGAACAAAAACAGCACAGCTGGGCCACTCTCTGAAGGTGCCGACGTCCCTCATCGGCTGGTCATCAGTGATGTTGTGGGAGTACAGCTGGACTTCAAACCAGCTTTGGTCACGGCAAGGGGTCCGGTACCCCTGGTATTGGTGCAGGAAGGCTCATGGAGGTCCTGCCGTCTTCTGGCTTGGCAGGAAGATGGGTCTGACCTCCTTAAATGTGTTGACCTTCTCCTGGGCGGCTACTGCTCGATGGACCCGGTGGACAGCCACCTCTTTAGACCGGACGTCGCGGTCGGTGCCTGCAGGATGCAGGGGAGTAGCACCCCTACTTCAAGGGAGATTCTGGTTGCTTGGCGAAGTGCTGGCAACCTTATGGGGCTTGAGGAGGATGCACAGCTGCAGGACGAGTCGGGTCTTTGTGCGGCGGGTAGGGTTTGGCGCCAAAAGTCCACTGCAGTCTTCAGTTCATGCGGGGATCAGCTCTTCAGTGTCCTCTTCTTCTTTCTAGTCGCACAAGTTACTAACTTGTGTAACGATATATCTGTAAGAGACAGTAGTTAGTGATAGATTCCTTACCTTAGAATATCCCCAGGCGTCAGGCTGGATCCGGAAAGTTTTGCGTAGCAGTACCCTTGCGCGTCGGTAGGCGGCGTCGTGCGGCTCCGCGTCCGTCGTCGGCGTCGTGATCGCCGGGATGACGTCGCGGGCAGTACTTAGGCGCCGCCCCTGCGCGCTGACGTCAGTTCTGTACACGACTTTCCGCGCCAGGAACGCAGAGCCATGCAAGAAGCTGACACAGGTGTCTGAAAAATACTAGGGCCCTGAAAGGGATGTCCTTAACCCTAGAAATCAGTTCGCAGAACGGGGAGGATGGGTGGGGCGGTAGGAATCTATCACTAACTACTGTCTCTTACAGATATATCGTTACACAAGTTAGTAACTTGTGCATCTGAAAGAGACACGTTAGTGATAGATTCCTTACCTTAGAATAGATACCCCAGCAATACCAACCCCGGTGGTGGGTCTGCGAACAAAGATCAGACAAGGAAGTCCTGGAGGACAGAACGGCCAAAGAAGCCGTCCCTCCGGACCTGACTGTCAAGGCAGTAATGCTTAGTAAACGTGTGCAGCGAGGCCCACGTAGCTGCCTGACAGATAACCGGCAGCGGAACACCGCGGCCCAAGGCCGTGGTAGCAGCCGTTGCCCTGGTGGAATGGGCACGCAGCCCAACAGGAGGCTCCTTCTTAGCCAAAGAATAGCAGGTCTTGATGCACAAGGTAACCCAGCGGGAGATGGTCCTCTTGTGCACCGCCCGACCTTTTTGGCGCCCACGTAGCCAACAAAGAGCTGGTCATCCACCCGGAAGTGTTTCGTGCGGTCGATATAGAAGGAGAGCGCACGTTTTGGGTCCAGACGGTGGAGCCTCTCTTCCTCTCTGGAAGGATGCGGAGGCGGAAAGAAGGTGGGCAAAGTGATGGTCTGCCCAATGTGGAAAGCAGTAACCACCTTTGGCAAGAAGGACGGACGCGTCCGAAGAACAACCTTGTCTGGATGAACAGACAGAAAGGGAGGTTTGCAAGAAAGAGCCTGGAGCTCACTCACCCGCCGAGCGGAGGTGATGGCCACCAGAAAGGCTGCCTTTAGAGTCAGAAGACGAAGAGGACAGTTATGCAGAGGCTCAAAGGGAGCGCACATTAAAAAGGTAAGAACCAAGTTCAAGTCCCACTGAGGCATTACAAACGGAACAGGAGGGAAGAGGTGAGTAATGCCTTTTAAGAACCTGTTAACAACAGGGGACTTGAAAAGGGAGGGCTGATCAGGGAGCCTGAGGAAGGCCGAGATAGCACAAAGATAACCCTTGATGGTACCCAGGGCAGAACCCTGTTGGGCCAGAGAGAGAAGGAACAGAAGGACCTCAGAAAGAGGGGCAGAAAGGGGATCCACAGCCTTTGCTGTGCACCATGCCACAAATTTGTTCCACCTGCAGGCGTATACCACCTTAGTGGAGGGACGCCTGGCTGCCAGAATCACATCACAAACTTCGGGAGGCAAGTCGAAAGGAATCAACTGCCGCCGCTCAATCTCCACGCAAGCAGGTGTAGACTGGACAGGTTCGGGTGGAGGACCGTCCCCTGCTGCTGCGACAGAAGATCCTCCCGAAGAGGCAGACGGATCGGGGGATCTATGCTCATATTGAGTAGCTCGGGATACCAAACTCTTCGAGCCCAGTCCGGAGCCACAAGAATGACTTGGGCCCGGTCGTGCCGAATCTTCTTCAACACTCTGGGTAGAAGTGGTATAGGCGGAAAGGCGTACAACAGACCGCAACTCCACTCGCGACGAAAAGCGTCGCCGAGCGAGTGCCGCCTTGGAAATTCCAACGCGCAGAACTGATGACATTGCGCGTTCTCTTCGGTGGCGAATAGATCTAACCAAGGCTCTCCCCACTGTAGAAAGAGTCCTTGCGCCACTTCCGAGTGAAGACGCCATTCGTGATCCATCATGCACCTGCGGCTGAGGTTCGTCCGCCCTGGCGTTCAGAGAACCTGCCAGGTGTTGAACCATCAGGAACATGCCCTGATGTTCCAGCCATGTCCAGAGGCGCAGAGCCTCCTGACAAAGGGTCCAAGACCCCACCCCGCCCTGTTTGTTGCAGTACCACATGGCGGTGGTGTTGTCTGTGAACACCTGCACTACCTTCCCTTTGACAGAGGGAAGGAATGCCTTGAGTGCAAGCCGGATCGCCCGGAGCTCCAGAAGGTTGATATGGAGCCGGGACTCCGCCGGAGACCAGAGGCCTCTGATCTCCGCCTCTCCCATGTGACCGCCCCATCCCAGAAGGGACGCGTCCGTCACAACTGTATGCTCTGGCTGGGGAAGGGAGAGGGATCTGCCCATGACCCATTGCCGGTTCGAGAGCCACCACTGCAACTGTTTTGCAGTCCCCTCCGAGATCTGGACGTGATCGGACAGGTTGCCCTGGTGCTGCGCCCACTGGAACTTCAGGTCCCACTGCAGAGCCCGCATATGCCATCTGGCATGATTGACCAGCAGGATGCAGGAGGCCATGAGGCCCAGCAGCCTCAGGGTCATCCTTACCGAAACCCAGGATAAAGGCCGAAAGATCGGAATCATAGCCTGAATATCCCGGACTCGCCGTTCGGGAGGATAGGCCCGAAACCGCGTCGTGTCCAGAACTGCTCCGATGAAAAGGAGCTGTGGAGAAGGAATCAGATGCGACTTCGGCACATTGATGGAGAACCCCAGCGAGTGCAGGAGTTCGGCCGTAGTCTGGAGGTGGGAGACGACTGCTTGGGACGAGCCCGCCTTCAGCAGCCAGTCGTCGAGGTAGGGGAAGACTGAAACCCCTGCCCGGCGCAGATGAGCTGCGACCACCGCCATCACTTTCGTGAACACCCGAAGGGCACTGGTAAGGCCAAAGGGGAGCACGGTGAACTGAAAATGCTCGGGGCCTACCGTGAACCGAAGGTAACGCCGGTGGGCCGGCAGGACGGGAATGTGGAAATACGCGTCCTGCAAGTCCAACGCTACCAACCAGTCTCCAGGGTCGAGGGCAGTCAAGACCTGAGCTAGGGTGAGCATCTTGAACTTCTCCTTCCGGAGGAAGCGATTGACGTTCCGGAGGTCCAAGATAGGACGCATGTCCTCCTTGTCCTTTTGGGCACCAGAAAGTAGTGGGAGTAGCAACCACGCCCTACTTCTGGGGTCGGAACATGCTCGATGGCCCTCTTGGTCAAGAGGGCCGTGACTTCCTTCTGTAGAAGCACCAAGTGATCCCCTGACATGCGGTGGAATTGAGGTGGCATGGCTGGGGGGTGGTCTCGAAGGGGAGGGAGTAGCCCCTTCGGACAATGTCCAAGACCCACCTGTCCGAGGTGATGGTGCGCCAGTGGGGAAGGTGATGGCGGACCCTGCCCCCTACTGGCGTGCCGTGCACCTGAAAGGAGGGACTAGGAGGGCTTGGAGGCCGCGGACGGGTTGGAGGTGGTGGCCTGACCCGCACGCTGGTTGCCCGATCCGCCACGGCGGAATCCACGTCCTCGGCCACGCGAAGACGCCTGCTGCGCGGGCCGGTGGCTGGGCTGCTGACGTGAAGGGGCGCCCCTACCGTGGCCACGATAGGGGCGAAAAGCAGAAGGCAGCGGAGGGCGTGTAGCAGAAAGGCCCAGGGACTTGGCAGTAGCCCGTGAGTCCTTAAAGCGCTCCAACGCATGGTCTGCTTTGGACCCAAAAAGACCGACTCCATCAAAGGGCATGTCCATGAGAGTATTCTGGACATCCCCTGAAAAACCAGTGGTTCTTAGCCAGGCGTGGCGTCGGAGCGCCACCGTCGTTGCAATCGACCTGCCCAGCGAGTCGGCGGTGTCAAGGCCACAACGGATAGTGTATTTGGCCGCATCCCTTCCTTCCGCAATGGCGCGGGAAAGCAGTGCCTGGACCTCCTCAGGGCACTGGGGCAAAACATCCGCCACCGAATCCCACAGAGAGTGGGTATATCGGCCCAAAAGACAAGCGGTGTTAACGGACCGCAAGCCAGCACTGGAGGAAGAAAAACCTTTCTTCCCAAACTGATCCAGGCGTTTGGATTCCCTATCCGGAGGAGCGGTAGGGAAGGCGGTTTGGGAAGCGGAGGCTTGGACAACCAAGCTCTCAGGAGTGGGGTGGACAGAAAGAAACAGGGGGTCGCCCGGAGCGGGGCGATGGCGTCGTGACACGTTCCGATCCACAGGAGCCCCTGTGTTGGGCTTGGACCAGGCGCCCAAAAGAACGTCCGTGAGGGCGTCGTTAAACGGCAGCACAGTCTCCGCAGAGGAGGCTGCCGGCTGAAGCACCTCTGTCAAGATGTTAGGCTTGACCGTCAAAGTAGGGAGCTGGAGACGTAAGGCCCCAGCAGCCCTACGCAACACCGTACCAAAATTGGCCCCCTCCTCCGTAGCCACGGGAGGAGACAGCATGCCAGTGTCAGGAGAAGTATCCAGACCACTGGCCTCCCCTAGACTCTCTGTCCAGTCCTCATCATACTGACAGTTGCGTGTCAGAGGGTCATCAGACCCCTCCCAGTCCTCCTGGTCCTCCTCTGGTTCAAAATAAGGAGGAGGAGGGACATTTGGGACCCAAGGTCCCATCGGCGCCGGAGCCGGCGTCGAGCGACGTCGCTCCGGGTCCAAGTCCGGAGCCGGAAGGAACTGGGGACGACGCCGCCCGGAGCCCAGGGCGGCGTCGAGAACGGCACCGGAGACATCGGCGCCGGCGGAGGTGTCGTGAGGTCGACCGGCGTCGATGGGGGTTGTGGAGCCGGGATCGAGGCCGGGGCCGGAGCCGGAGCCGGGATCGAGGCTGGAGGCTCGGGCGACGCCGGGGCCGGAGCCGCCGGCGACGCCGGATCAACCCCATCAGGGCCCGCGGGGCCCGAAGGCGCACCGGAGGGGCCTGAAGGCCCGAAGAGGCGGGCCATGGCCGACAGGAACTCCTGTACCTTGGCCGGATCCGCCCCCGAACCCGGGAAGGGCGGGTATGACGGGGCGACTCCACAGGCAAGTCCGGGGCCGCGGGGGCGGGGACGGTGCCGGGAGGGGCCTCAGCCGAGTCGCGAGACCGGCGAGGCGAAGTCCGAGAGCGACGATGCTTCTTGGACTTCTTGTGTCGAGACTTACCGGACGAAGAAGACTTCGACGCCGACGACCGGTGTGCACTCCGCGAGCGACCCCTGGACCTCTCACGCGACCGGGGCTTCCGCGGAGCCGAATGCCGGGCCTCGAGGAGCTTTCGAGACCGCTCTCGCAAAGCCTTCGGGTTGAGGGCCTGGCATTCGGGACAAGACTCGGTGTCGTGGCCTCGGCCGAGGCAGAAGAGACACTCCCAATGCGGGTCGGTGACGGACATCATCCGCGCACAGGCGCCGCATCGCTTGAAGCCGGGCATCCCTACGACACCTGAAGGCTGGGAAAAAAAACAGTGAAAAATCACCAAAAAGTATGGTCAAAAATTGACCAGGGCACTGCTCTTCCCGGATCTGCGCTTACTGGCGCGGAAAAAGAAGAACTGACGTCAGCGCGCAGGGGCGGCGCCTAAGTACTGCCCGCGACGTCATCCCGGCGATCACGACGCCGACGACGGACGCGGAGCCGCACGACGCCGCCTACCGACGCGCAAGGGTACTGCTACGCAAAACTTTCCGGATCCAGCCTGACGCCTGGGGATATTCTAAGGTAAGGAATCTATCACTAACGTGTCTCTTTCAGATAGTGGAATATAGAGTTCTGAATTCAGGGGGACACCTAAATACTACATTTAGGGGTGTGAAGAGTAGTAGCCAATGGGCTACCTACCAAGGTGGTCACTATGCCCCCTATATGACCACTTCCTGTGAGAAGTGGGCATAATCCTGAATTCCTCAATTTTGCCATCACCAAGATGGCAGAATTTTCCTAGAGTGGAGCACATAAGGCAGCTCACCATAGGGATGTGTCTGGACTGGGTGTGCTCTACGCCTACTCGCATACCAATTTCCCGCTTGTCCTGGTGCCAAAAGGGACTTAGGGCAGGGGATTTCATCTCCCAGGTCTGGAGGATGCCGGGGTCCCATATCAAAGGCAGCAGAGGATTTGAAGCCTCCGGCCTTGTTTCGTTGATTGCTAGCCAGCCTGTTGGGAGGAGGTGTAAATACCTCCTCCCAGAGCAGGCATTGTTCCTGACCACTGAGAGCAGGGCTCTCACCTCATAGGGGTCAGAAGCACATCTGTGGTGGCAGGCTGGACTGTGACAGTGGAAGTAATAGTTTCTTACCTGTAAATCCAGTTCTCTTGTAGGGGTATTTCCCTGATAAGTCATAAGCATGTGAATAGTCCCGCCCATGTGCGGGGACCCCGGAGCACTTCATTAGATATATCTTCTTAAGTTGTCATCTTTCGCCTTTCTTCGGGAAGGCCTGTGTAGACACTTAAGAGATAGAAAGACAATAATGCAGCCTAACTAACTAGGCTACACTGGCCATTACTTCATTCTGAAGTGAAAAAAGGTAACCAGTACTTATAAAAAATTTCCATTTATGGAGTTTAATACATATAGAAAACTCCCCTTCACAAAACCCCTTTTTTTCATGATAGAGATGAAAAGGTTGGACAGAGAAGCCCCCCATAGGCTGCCATTATATGTCTGAAAATGGATACTGTGCCTTTAAGAGTCTCCAGAGACCACCAGTATCCCATGATGCATAGCCAGTGGCAGTTACTTCAGTTCTTTTTGAAGGCGTAAAGAAGTGAATGCCTATGTTAGATCCTGGAGAAGTTTGCTTCTTCCACCGGGGAGGAGGGAGGGTTGCTTATGACTTATCACAGAAATACCCCTACAAGAGAACTGGAGTTACAGGTAAGAAACTATTCCGTCACTTGTAGGGGATTTCCGTGTATAGTCATAAGCATGTGAATAGACTAGCAAGCCCATCCCATAACCCCCAAGCGGTGGAAGAAAACAGAGAAGTGACATATCCCTTTATGCAAAGAGATTCCGAAGGGAAGCTTGCCCAACCTGAGCATCTGCCTTGGCATCAGTGTCCAGGCAGTAGTGTTTTGTGAAAGTATGGACTGACTTCCAGGTGGCAGCCTTACAGATTTCTGAAATAGGTATATTACGGAGTAAAGCCGCAGTAGCAGCTTTTCCTCTGGTAGAGTGAGCCCTAGGTTTACTAGCAAGGGTCTTGTTCGCTTTCTGGTAACAAAGCTGAATACAAGACACAATCCATCGGGAGATGGATTGTTTGGAGGTAGCTAGACCTGTACGGATAGAGCCATAGTTTACAAATAAGTGATCTGATCGTCTAATGTCCTTAGTTTTGTCCAAATAAAACTTCAAAACCCTCCTAACATCTAGGGAATGAAGCGACCTCTCCACAGGAGAAGAGGGATGCTGAAAAAAGGTAGGTAGTGAAATAGTTTGATTTACGTGGAAATCCAAAATAACTTTAGGGAGGAATTTCGGATGTGTCCTCATCACCACCTTAGAGGAATGGAAAACTGTGTATGGTTCTTGACAACATAGAGCTTTGAGGTAGCTAACCCTGCGGGCAGAAGTTATGGCTACCAGGAAAGCCGCCTTCCAAGACAGATGCTGCAGAGAAGCCCTATGAATAGGTTCAAAAGGCTCCCGCATCAGTCGAGAAAGAACCACATTAAGCTCCCAAGGAGGAGACGGACGTCTGAATGGAGGAAAAACTTTCCTCAAACCTTCCAGAAAATCCATAATGACAGGGATTTTGAAAAAGGAAGTTTGTGAAGGGCATTTCCTATAAGCAGTCAAAGCTGCAAGGTGTACTTTAATGGAAGGAAATTGAAGACCCGATTGTGCCAAATGTAGCAAATATGGGAGTATCACATCTTCCTGGCAGGAAGTAGGATCAGCATTCTTCGAAGCGCGCCAAATGCAGAATCTTTTCCATTTATACGCATAAGAAGTGCGTGTGGATGGTCTTTTCGCTTCTTTAAGTATCGTCATGCAGTCCTGAGGCAAATTCAAATGTTCATACTGCACTAACTCAGGAGCCATGCCGCCAAATTCAATTACGAGAGATTGGGATGCACCATCTGTCTGCCGAACTTTGAGAGAAGGTCCGGCTGACATGGAAGCCGGAGATGTCCGGAGAGACCTGTGGAGAAGGTCCGTGAACCACCACTGACGCGGCCACTCCGGGGCAATGAGGATCATCTTGGCCCGTGACTGCGAAAGCTTGATGAGGACTGCCGGGATCAGGGGTATCGGAGGAAAGGCGTAGAGAAATCTGCCCGACCAGTTTATCCACAGAGCATTCCCCAGAGTTCCCAGTTGGTAGAACCTGGAGGCGAAGTTTCGGCATTTGCTGTTTTCTGCGGTGGCCAACAAATCGACCTCTGGAGTGCCCCATCTGCTGAAGAGATCTTGCACCACATCGTCGTTTAAGACCCATTCGTGGTTTTCCTGAGGGAGTCTGCTTAGAGCGTCGGCCTGAGCATTTTGAACACCTGGGAGGTGAGTTGCTGTGATGGTCAGGTTCCTGGCCAAGAGCCATCTCCAGATCGTCTGGGCTTCCTGAGACAACGGTCGTGATCTCGAGCCCCCCTGCTTGTTGAGGTAGAACATCGTTGTCGTATTGTCCGTCTGGACAAGCAGGGAACTGGAGTGGAGTGATGGTTGAAAAGCTTTCAGAGCCAAATGGACTACTCGTAGCTCCAGCAGATTGATGTGGTATGTGGATTCCTTCGTGGACCACTTGCCCTGTATCTGAAGGTCTCCTGTATGTGCACCCCAGGCGAGGAGAGACGCATCCGTTACTATGGTTTGTTTCGGTATCTCCTTGTGGAACGGGATCCCTCGCAGGAGATTGCGTGGAGAACACCACCATCTGAGGGACTGAAGGGTATGCTGTGACAGACGGATCCTGTCTTCCCAATCCCCTATCCTCTGATCCCATTGATCCTCCAAGCATTCCTGCAACGGTCTCATGTGGAGTCGTGCATTTGGAGTGAGAAAGATAGAGGATGCCATGGAGCCCAGAAGGGAGGAGACCTTCCTCACTGTTGGAGTGGACATGTTCATGAGAGCTTGAGCCTTCCGAAGGACCGATAAGCATCTCTCCTCCGAAGGATACACTTTTGCCGTGCGAGTATCGATAGTTGCTCCCAGATATTGAAGACACTGTACAGGTGTCAAGACAGACTTCGTGTGGTTGATGTGAAGACCCAAACGAAGGAGAAGATTGGAGGTCCAATTGAAATGCAGTCGAGCTCCCTGAGACGCGGACGCTTTGATCAGCCAGTCGTCTAGGTAGGGGTAGACGAACACCTTGTGCTTCCTCAGATGTGCAGCCACTACTGCCATACATTTTGAGAATATCCTGGGAGCTGACTTCAGGCCGAATGGAAGCACACAGTATTGATAGTGGTCGTTTCCCACTGTGAATCTCAGGAACTTACGATGCTTCTTTACTATGGGGACGTGGAAGTATGCGTCTTGCAGATCTATCGCGCATAACCAATCCCCCCTGATGAATTTGAGGGTAGATTTGATGCAACGCTAACATTCGGAATTTCTCCCTCCGAACCCACTTGTTTGCGTGTCGTAAATCGAGAATGGGTCTGAACTCGTTCTTGTCTTTCTTTTGGACCAGAAAGAACCTGGAATACAGTCCTGATCCCCGCTGTACGGGAGGAACGGGTTCTATTGCCCTTTTTTGTAAGAGAATGTTGGCCTCCAATTGCAACTGACGTAGTTGGTACCGTGAGTGTGTTGGAGGGACCGATGGAGGAGGGCTGATGAAACGTAGCGAGTATCCATTGCAAACAATATTCAGCACCTAATTGTCCTGAGGCACAAGTTACTAACTTGTGTAACGATATATCTGTAAGAGACAGTAGTTAGTGACAGATTCCTTACCTTAGAATATCCCCAGGCGTCAGGCTGGATCCGGAAAGTTTTTGCGTAGCAGTACCCTTGCGCGTCGGTAGGCGGCGTCGTGCGGCTCCGTGTCCGTCGTCGGCATCGCCGGGATGACGTCGCGGGCAGTACTTAGACGCCGCCCCTGCGCGCTGCTGACGTCAGTTCTGTACACGACTTTTCGCACCAGGAACGCAGAGCCATGCAAGAAGCTGACATAGGTGTCTGAAAAAATACTAGGGCCCTGAAAGGGATGTCCTTAACCCTAGAAATCAGTTTGCAGAACGGGGAGGATGGGTGGGGCGGTAAGGAATCTGTCACTAACTACTGTCTCTTACAGATATATTGTTACACAAGTTAGTAACTTGTGCATCTGAAAGAGACACGTTAGTGACAGATTCCTTACCTTAGAATAGATACCCCAGCAATACCAACCCCGGTGGTGGGTCTGCGAACAGATTCAGGCAAGGAAGTCCCGGAGGACAGAACGGCCAAAGAAGCCGTCCCTCCGGACCTGGCTGTCAAGGCAGTAATGTTTGGTAAACGTGTGCAGCGAGGCCCACGTAGCTGACTGACATATATCATGTAGCGGAACACCGCGGCCTAAAGCCCTGGTAGCAGCCGTTGCCCTGGTGGAATGGGCACGCAGGCCAACAGGAGGCTCCTTCTTAGCCAAAGAATAGCAGGCTTTGATACACAAGATGACCCAGCGGGAGATGGTCCTCTTGTGTACCGCCCGACCTTTTTTGGCGCCCACGTAGCCAACAAAGAGCTGGTCATCCACCCGGAACTGTTGTGTGCGGCTGATGTAAAAGGAAAGCACACGTTTTGGGTCCAGACGGTGGAGCCTCTCTTCCTCTCTGGAAGGATGCGGAGGCGGAAAGAAGGTGGGCAAAGTGATGGTCTGCCCAATGTGGAAGGCAGTAACCACCTTTGGCAAGAAGGACGGACACGTCGAAAGAACAACCTTGTCTGGATGGACAGACAGAAAGGGGGGTTTACATGACAGAGCCTGGAGCTCACTCACCCGCCGAGCGGAGGTGATGGCCACCAGAAAGGCTGTCTTCAGAGTCAGAAGACGAAGAGGACAGTTATGCAGAGGCTCAAAGGGAGCGCACATTAAAAAGGTAAGAACCAAGTTCAAGTCCCACTGAGGCATTATAAACGGAACAGGAGGAAAGAGGTGTGTAATGCCTTTAAGAAACCTGTTAACAACAGGGGACTTAAAAAGAGAGGGGTGATCAGGAAGCCTGAGGAAGGCCGAGATGGCACAAAGATAGCACTTGATGGTACCCAGGGCAGAACCCTGTTGGCCAGAGAAAGAAGGAACAGAAGAACCTCAGAAAGAGGGGCAGAAAGGGGATTCACAGCCTTTGCTGTGCACCATGCCACAAACTTGTTCCACCTGCAGGCGTATACCACCTTAGTGGAGGGACGCCTGGCTGCCAGAATCACATCACAAACTTCGGGAGGCAAGTCGAAAGGAATCAACTGCCGCCGCTCAATCTCCACGCAAGCAGGTGGAGACTGGTCAGGTTCGGGTGGAGGACCGTCTCCTGCTGCTGCGACAGGAGATCCTCCCGAAGAGGCAGACGGATCGGGGGATCGACGCTCATACTGAGTAGCTCGGGATACCAAACTCTTCGAGCCCAGTCCGGAGCCACAAGAATGACTTGGGCCCGGTCGCGCCGAATCTTCTTCAACACTCTGGGTAGAAGTGGTATAGGCGGAAAGGAGTACAACAGACCGCAACTCCACTCGCGATGAAAAGCGTCGCCGAGCGAGTGCCGCCTTGGAAATTCTAACGCGCAGAACTGATGACATTGCGCGTTCTCTTCGGTGGCGAATAGATCTAACCAAGGCTCTCCCCACTGTAGAAAGAGTCCTTGCGCCACCTCCGCGTGAAGACGCCATTCGTGATCCATCATGCACCTGCGGCTGAGTTCGTCCGCCCTGGCGTTCAGGGAACCTGCCAGGTGTTGAACCATCAGGAATATGCCCTGATGTTCCAGCCATGTCCTTAGGCGCAGAGCCTCCTGACATAGGGTCCACGACCCCACCCCGCCCTGTTTGTTGCAGTACCACATGGCGGTGGTGTTGTCTGTGAACACCTGCACTACCTTCCCTTTGACAGAGGGAAGGAATGCCTTCAGTGCAAGTCGGATCGCCCAGAGCTCCAGAAGGTTGATATGGAGCCGGGACTCCGCCGGAGACCAGAGGCCTCTGATCTCCGCCTCTCCCATGTGACCGCCCCATCCCAGAAGGGACGCGTCCGTCACAACTGTGTGCTCTGGCTGGGGAAGGGAGAGGGATCTGCCCATGACCCATTGCCGGTTCGAGAGCCACCACTGCAACTGTTTTGCAGTCCCCTCCGAGATCTGGACGTGATCGGACAGGTTGCCCTGGTGCTGCGCCCACTGGAACTTCAGGTCCCACTGCAGAGCCTGCATATGCCATCTGGCATGATCGACCAGCAGGATGCAGGAGGACATGAGGCCCAGCAGCCTCAGGGTCATCCATACCGAAACCCAGGATAGAGGCCGAAAGATCGGAATCATAGCCTGAATATCCCGGACTCGCCGTTCGGGAGGATAGGCCCGAAACTGCGTCGTGTCCAGAACTGCTCCGATGAAAAGGAGCTGTGGAGAAAGAATCAGGTGCGACTTTGGCACGTTGATGGAGAACCCCAGCGAGTGCAGGAGTTCGGCCGTAGTCTGGAGGTGGGAGACGACTGCCTGGGACGAGCCCGCCTTCAGCAGCCAGTCGTCGAGGTAGGTGAAGACTGGAACCCCTGCCCGGCGCAGATGAGCTGCGACCACCGCCATCACTTTCGTGAACACCCGAGGGGCTCTGGTAAGGCCAAAGGGGAGCATGGTGAACTGAAAATGCTCGAGGCCTACCGTGAACCGCAGGTAACGCCGGTGGGCCGGCAGGACGGGGATGTGGAAATATGCGTCCTGCAAGTCCAATGCTACCATCCAGTCTCCAGGGTCGAGGGCAGTGAAGACCTGAGCTAGGGTGAGCATCTTGAACTTCTCCTTCCGGAGGAAGCGATTGACGTTCCGGAGGTCCAAGATAGGACGCATGTCCTCCTTGTCCTTTTTGGGCACCAGAAAGTAGTGGGAGTAGCAACCACGTCCTACTTCTGGGGTCGGAACGCGCTCGATGGCCCTCTTGGCCAAGAGGGCCGCAACTTCATTCAGAAGAAGCACCAAGTGATCCCCTGACATTCGGTGGAATTGAGGTGGCATGGCTGGGGGGATGGTCTTGAAGGGGAGGGAGTAGCCCCTTCGGACAATGTCCAAGACCCACTTGTCCGAGGTGATGGCACGCCAGTGGTGAAGGTGTTGGCGGACCCTGCCCCCTACTGGCGTGCTGTGGACCTGAAAGGAAGGACTAGGAGGGCTTGGAGGCTGCGGACGGGGCGGGGTTGGTGGCCTGACCCGCACGCTGGTTGCCCGACCCGCCGGGAGCCACGTCCTCGGCCACGCGAAGACGCTTGCTGCGCGGGCCGGTGGCTGGGCAGCAGACGTGACTGGGCGCCCCTCCCGTGGCCACAAAAGGGGCGAAAAGCAGACTGTTGCGGAGGGCGCACAGCAGAAAGGCCCAGGGACTTGGCTGTAGTCCGCGAGTCCTTAAAGCGCTCCAGCGCATGGTCTGCCTTGTTTCCAAAAAGACCGACCCCATCAAAGGGCATGTCCATAAGAGTGTTTTGGACATCACCCGAGAAACCAGTGGTTCTCAGCCAGGCGTGACGGCACAGCACCACTGTCGTCGCAAGCATTCTGCCTAGCGAGTCAGCGGTATCAAGGCCACATCTGATGGTGTACTTTGCCGCATCCCTTCCTTCCGCAATGGCGCGAGAAAGCAGTGTCTGGACCTCCTCAGAACACTGGGGCAGAACTTGCGCCACCGAGCCCCACAAGGAGTGAGAATATCGGCCCAAGAGGCAAGTGGTGTTGACAGACCGCAAGCCAGCTCTGGAGGAAGAAAAAACCTTCTTCCCAAATTGATCCAGGCGTTTGGATTCCCTATCCGGGGGAGCGGTAGGGAAGGCGCTTTGGGAAGCAGAGGCTTGGACAACCAAGCTCTCAGGGGTGGGGTGTTGGGAGAGGAACAGGGGGTCGCCCGGAGCAGGGCGATGGCGTCGGGCTACGTTCCTATCCACAGGAGCCCCTGTGGTGGGCTTGGACCAGGTGCCCAAAAGAACGTCCTAAAGTGCCTCGTTGAACGGCAGCAGTGGCTCCGAGGAGGTAGCCACCGGCTGAAGCACTTCCGTCAGGATGTTAGTCCTGACAGCCACTGTAGGCAACTGGAGGTGTAAGGCCTCAGCTGCCGTTGCAAAGTTTGCTCCCTCCTCCGTTGCCACGGAAGGAGGAGACAGCATGCCAGCGTCAGGGGAGGTGTCCAGACCACTGGCATCCCCAAGTTCCTCAGCCCAGTCCTGATCAAACTCACATTGGGCTGTGAGAGGGGCATCCGACCCCTCCCAGTTCTCTTCGTCCTCCAATTCTGGTTCAAAATAAGGAGGAGGGACATGTGGGACCCAAGGTCTCATCGGCGCCGGAGCCGGCGTCGAGTGACGTCGGTCCGGCGCCATGTCCGGATCCGGAGAGAACCGGGGTACGACGCCGCCCGGAGCCCCGGGCGGCGTGGGAAACGGCACCAGAGAAATCGACGCCGGTGGAGGTGTCGTCAGGTCAACCGGCGTCGATCGGGGTTGTGGCAGCACCGGAGCCGGGTTCGAGGCCGGGGCCGGCGTGACAGGCGGCGCCGGGACCGGAGTCGCCGTAGGAACCCCATCAGGGCCCGCGGGGCCCGAAGGCGCACCGGGGGGACTTTGAGGCCCGAAGAGGCGGGCCATGGCCGACAGGAACTCCTGTATCTCGGCCGGAGTCGCCGCCGAACCCGGATAAGGGGGGTAATGCGGCGGCGGCTCCACAGGCACTCCCGGAGCCGCGGGGACGGTGCCGACAGGACCCTCAGCCGAGTCGCGAGACCGGCGAGGGGAAGTCGTCGAGCGATGACGCTTTTTCGACTTCTTATGATGCTTCGACTTACCGGAGGAGTGCGAAGACTTGGACCCCGACGACCGATGAGGACTCCGCGAGCGGCCCCTCGATCTCTCACGTGACCAGGGCTTGGCGTGGCGCAGAGCCGACTGCCGGACCTCGAGGAGCTTTCGAGACCTCTCTCGCAAAGCCTTCGGATGCAAGGCCCGGCAGTCGGGGCACGACTTGGGGTCGTGGTCGCGCCCGAGGCAGTAGAGACAATCCTGATGCGGGTCCGTGATCGACATCATTCGACCACAGGCGTCGCATGGCTTAAAGCCGGGCATCCCTACCGACACCTACGGAGTCGAACGACTCGAGAAAACAGTGACAAAAATCACCAAAAAACTTAGTCAAAAAATGACTAGGGCACTGCTCTTCCCGGATCTGCGCTTACTGGCGCGGAAAAAGAAAGAACTGACGTCAGCGCGCAGGGGCGGCGTCTAAGTACTGCCCACGACGTCATCCCGGCGATCCCGACGCAGACGACGGACGCGGAGCCGCACGACGCCGCCTACCGACGCGCAAGGGTACTGCTACACAAAAACTTTCCGGATCCAGCCTGACGCCTGCGGATATTCTAAGGTAAGGAATCTGTCACTAACGTGTCTCTTTCAGATTTATTTTTTGCCACTCTTCCAGGAAATTTTGAATACTTCCCCCCACCGGAGTGGGTAACAGAAGAGGGGGAAGAAAGGTTTCAGGGCTTAGTCCCAGCAGGTGCCTTATTCCCTTGTGCAGGTTGCTGGCCTCCTCGTCCCCTAGGTTGACGTTTTTGAAACGGTTGGAAGGACCGCTGATAAGATTGTTGCTGAATTGTCTGACGGCCCTGGTATCTCTGGAACCTCTGTGAAGAGTAACGTCTTTGGAAAGGGCGGAAAGTTTTGCATTGTTCTTTTGGTTTTTCAAGACCTACTGCCTTCAAGGTCTCCATTTCCGCCTTCATGCGAGCCATCTCCTCATCTGCATGAGAGCCAAAGAGGGTAGTGCCAGAAAAGGGTAAATTCATAATCCGCTGTTGAGCCTCGGGCTTAAGCGAGGTGAGGTGCAGCCAGGAATGTCTCTGGAGAACAACTCCATGACAATAGCCATGTGCCGACAGGAGTGATGTGTCCGCCGCTGCACTTATTATTTGGTTGGACACCATAAGTCCTTCATTCAATATCTCTGTAAAGTCCTCCCTCTTATCCCTTGGCAGGAGGTCCGCGAACTGTTGAAGGGATTCCCAAAGGGAACGGTCGTACCTGCCCAGCAGGGCTGTAGCACTAGCAGCCTTCATTGTAGTGGCTGCCGTGTTACATACTTTCCTCCCCACGGAGTCAACTTTACGGCTTTCCTTATCAGGCGGTACGGTTGACGTCGGAGCCGTAGCATGTTGCTTCTTAGCTGCCACAACAATAACAGAGTCTGGCGTGGGGTCCGTAAGAAGGAATGTGGGATCTTGCTCAGGCGGGCGGTATTTTTTCTGCAGCTTGGAAGGAGCGGATTTGATGGAAGAAGGTGTTAAAAACAATTCCATCGCCGGTTCCAAGAAGCCTGGCACCAGAGGGAGCAAGGGACGCGAAGCTTGTCTCTGTTGGAGAGTTTCGAAGATGACTGAAGTTGATGGCACAGGGCTGGACAAAGGAATATTTAGTTTGGACGCTCCTCGTAATAGAACCTATTGGAAGGTGGTAATGTCGTCAATCGGAGACACCCTTTGAGGAGGAGAGTCCGAAAGTGTGGGCGAATATCTCCCAGTACTTGTGGAGGATGTGTCTCTGGTGTGCCGGGAGCGAGACCTCTCATAACGATGTTGGTGATGAGAGCGTGTGGACGAACGTCGGTGGCTGCGAGATCGATCCCTCGCACGAGACCTCCGTCTTCTGGGCGAAGCAGGATTCGTAGGCCGAGGAGCAGCAGGCCCCGGAGGATGTGGAGGAGGAGTTGGTGGTGGTGGAGGAGGCGTTGGAGGAGGTGGTTGTAGCGTTGGAGGAGGTGGTGGTAGCGGAGGAGGAGGCGGCGGAGGAGGCGGTGGATGTTCCACTGGTCCAGGAGGATCAGAATAAGGTGGAGTCCTCGTAGGAGAATATGTACGAGAGTACTGAGAATCCGAGGAATAAATCAACCTCCTCCTTTTTCGTGTCTGAAGAGAGGAAGGAGCCAAAGATTCATTCCCAGATCTCCCCCTCGACGTCGATCTTCGACGTCGTCTGGACCGTGAACTCCCCCTCGACGTCGATAGGCTCATGGTTGATCGCGTCCGCGATCGGTGTCGTCTCGGCGTAGAACGCCGGTGACTCTTCGACGTCGACTGTCGGCGGTTCTTCGACGTCGACCGTCTGTGGTTTCTCGACGCCGACCGGCGGGGCCTTTTCGACAGCGATCGGTGATGTTTCGTCAACGCTGATCGTCGGTGGCTAGTCGACGCCGATCAGCACTGGTGTGTCGACGTTGACCGAGGAGACAACATCTTCGACGGCGATCTCTGCCGTGAGGGAGAACGAGAAGGTCTTGCCGCTCTTCTCCTCGACGCCGCTTCGACTCAGAGCCCTGAGTCGACGGTGAACATATCGTCCTGCCCTCGACGTCGTCGTCCTCGACCGGCGTCGTTTTTCCACTCTTCTTCGCCTGGGGAGCCCCCCAGAGGCTGAAGACAGGGTTTTGGTAGAGGACTGACCCTCTCCTTGCCCAGAAGTCCCACCTGTGGATGTTGCTTGCTGCTTTCTGCGCTCCTCTGCCCCTTGAAGTCGAATCTTCTCCCTTTCACGCAGGGTCCGCTTGGAGAAAGTTTTACAGATGGAACATGTCTCAGGAACATGAGAAACAGGTAAACACAGAATACATACTCTGTGTGAATCAGATTTGGCCTTTTTTCTTCCACAGTCAGGACACTTGTCAAAAAGGGAAGGCATTTTGACTAAAACTGTGGAAAATCTGTCAGAAAAAGACAGCAAAGGGTAGAGAAAGACCAAAAACGTCGAGTGAAGTTGCTAAAAGGTAAATTCTGAAGTGATTTTTGATGAAAAACACCAAATGAGGTAGAGCTCAATGCTCCAGGGTCCTGTTAACAGAAGCCGGAAAAAAGAACTGAAGTAACTGCCACTGGCTATGCATCATGGGATACTGGTGGTCTCTGGAGACTCTTAAAGGCACGGTATCCATTTTCAGACATATAATGGCAGCCTATGGGGGGCTTCTCTGTCCAACCTTTTCATCTCTATCATGAAAAAAAGGGGTTTTGTGAAGGGGAGTTTTCTATATGTATTAAACTCCATAAATTGAAAAAATTTAGAAGTACTGGCTACCTTTTTTCACTTCAGAATGAAGTAATGGCCAGTGTAGCCTAGTTAGTTAGGCTGCATTATTGTCTTTCTATCTCTTAGGTGTCTACACAGGCCTTCCCAAAGAAAGGCGAAAGATGACAACTCAAGAAGATATATCTAATGAAGTGCTCCGGGGTCCCCGCACGTGGGCGGGACTATTCACATGCTTATGACTGTACACGGAAATCCCCTACAAGAGAATGTTAGGTTTCGGGGGTACCCTCTGGGTGAATGTATGGATAAATCCATCACTGGAATCAGTGTGGGTTTATTAATAGGAGATGTTTGATACCAAACATCTTTGGTTTCAGTGAAGCCATCATGTAGCTAGGGAACTGGTAATAACCAGTGCCCAGTACATATACTTAAGATGGCTTCCCTGTTTACTTGTAATGTCTACGAATCGACTTAGACATTACAGGGGCATATCTGCTCATGCTGATATGTCCACACAGGTAATATAATGCACCATGCCTTAGGGCTGTAAGGGTGACATATATATAGCATGCAGTGTCTGCAGGCATGGCATGCAGGAGGTGTGCCATGTAGTGTTTTCACTTTTGTCTGCACCAGGTCATGCAGCCTGCAATGGCAGTTTGAGTGTGGTGAGGGTGGCACAATACAAGCTGCAGCCCTTAAGGACTCCTTAGTACCCATGCCCTAGGTACCAGGGGTACCATCTACTAGGGATTTACAGGGGTGCTAAAGGGATGCCCAATTGGAGAACAATTGTACAGTTTTAGGGAAAGAGATCTGGCACTGGGACCTAGTTAGCAGGAACTCAGTGCACTTCTGTCAAAATTGCATCAAATATCAGGCAAAAAGTGGGGGTGACCATGTCAAAAAGATGCACCTTTCTACACATTAGCATTTACTTTGGCCAAAGCAGTTAACGAAATGCAAGCATTTAAAATCAAAGAACCATATATGCAGTTCAAGGATAAATTCCCACTATTCACTAATCCATGCTTCATACCTAAACTTCCTAATTACTATCAACTTAACGAACCAGTTGTACCCAAGACTTTCTATCAACATCCTTCAGACGCAGCCAAGATGGCTCAATATGTGCTTGATGCGTGCAGATTCTTAAAATTCTCCACAGAATGGATAAAAGACTTTAGAAACTTCTATTAGTTATTAGTGGCAGTCTAAAATCTTTGAAAGGGTTATCCATTGTTAAAACATAGAATTTCCAGACGGGTAGCAGCAGCCCTTACCTACTGTTATATAAATACAGGACAACCTTTTTAGGACAGTTATGGCACTTTCTACAAGAGGTATGGACAATTCAGCGGTGTCTATGCAGAAGTATCCCTTATGGGCATTTGCAGAATAGCTACATGGAAAAACTGACATACCTTTACTCAGCACAACTATTGGAATGCAGTAGTGGGCAGGGATATGCAGTGGGACAAGCAGTTCTTCATCATCATTTCAAGTCTACCACTAGCCCACATTACCCATTCTTTTTGTGTTGTTTATGTTACTGCTTAGTATTACGATTCAAGCATGTGAGGCTTGAAAGATAAATTCTGGAATATAACAAACTTACTTACATCTAACTTCAGTTCTCCAGTGCTGGTATCTTTCATAGATTCACCTGTAGGCCCCACTCCTACCCATCCAGAGGCTCACCTTCACATATTTCTTATTTCAAATTTGTGCTCGAAATCAGAGGTGAGAGGGATTCTGGAAGGGGTTAAGGGCAAGGCACTCTCACCTCATTGGCTTGACCTCTGACCTTTCCTAACGACATGATTGTGTTACTAAAGTGCCATTAGTTTGAAGCCTTTCCAGCTTTTCCAATTGCTTCTTTAAAATGACAGGTGGACACCTGCCTCAATAAAGGGGAATGATTCAAGCATGCAAATCTATTAAAGATCCAATGCTGGAGCATACACTATTGAATGTGCAGCAACTGTGCACATTAGACGTTTTCCATGACTGAGTGTTATAGGTGTAACTTTGTCCATAGCAAAAGTCCACTCTAGCTTGGGAGAGGGACAGCGGGTCTGTGTTTGTGCTTAAGCACAATCTGTCAAAGCATATGACACACAGCAGTCTGCTCTGGGGTCATATTAATGACACTATTGCTAAAGAAAGAACCCCCTACTGCTGCACTTTGGCACATGTTCCAGATCATAAAGAGCCTCCAAATAGTGGGCAAGATAGATATATTTAGCAAACAACATAAAGGCACTATAACAATGCAATCAGATTGTCCCTTCCTGCTCCTTACACATCCTTAAAGGTTAGCACCTGAGAAGTAAAATGCAGATACCTGTATGTGTCTTAGCTGCTTGCACCAACTGGAGTACATGTGGTTTACTGATAGACCGTTTGGCCTTACACATTACTATGAGTTCTCTTCCAGGGGATCCTCATCAATAGTCATAAGCACATGAATATTCCCGCCCATGCGCGGGACCCCGGAAACACATCACATATATGTGAAAACCATATATGTAGCTCTATATATATAACCATATATATATATATATATATATATATATATATATATATATATATATATATAAACACATACAATGCAGCCTCCCATAGACATGCTGAGCAATGTTGCAAGGAATTCTCATGCACATAAACATATTCCAATAAAGCAGGGAGAAAGAAAGCTTTTGAAAACTGATTTAATATACAGCAGAAAACACAATCCTGCAAGGAATAATGAAGAAAACATTGCCAGCACATAGGCTGCATTGTAGAAACAT
>CAWUFW010024742.1:0-55538 GCA_963921515.1 Calotriton arnoldi | reverse complement strand
AACGTATCTTACTGAGTGCATGGGTTAGTGACTAAACTGTGTGAATGTCTGTATCCGTCTGTTTGTTGGTGTGTAAGTGGATGCATGGATTTGCGAATAGCTACATGAGTGTCTATATGGGTTATTGATTGGTTCTCTGAGTATCTGTATGGCTGCCTGAGTGTTTGTGTGGGTGGGGTGTGTGTGACTCTATACATAGATGTGTGAGTGGGTGATTCACTGGGTGCATGATTTCAAGAGTGCATCTGTGATGGACTGCTTGGGTGGGTGAGTGTGTGTATGGGTGTGTTAGTGAGTGAATGTATATCTCAGTGGTACATGTGCGAATAACTACATATGTAAAAGGCAGTATATATGTGTGTTAGAGTATTTAAATGGCTATAAGTGAGAGTGTGTTATTGTGAGAGTGGCTGTATGGATGCGTGTGTGCTTGTATCAGTTATTGTATAAGAGCGTAAGAATGTGCTAGTATTTGTATGAGTAAGTGAGCTGGTGTGTGTATAACTGTATAGGTGAGTAAATGGGTGTGTGATTAATTTTTTGCATGACTGACTAGGTGTGTGAGTACCTCTATGGATGAGTGGCGGTGTGTGAGTGTTTATATAGGTATATGAGTGCATATGATAGTCCTGTACTGAGTGACTGTAAGTATGAGTGACTGTACAGGTGAGTGAGTGGATGTGTGTGTAGACCTAAGAATCAGTGAGTGGGTATGTAGTTTTTGGTGTTGGAGTGTCTATGGTTTTGAGAATGGCAGTCTGTAATTTAGAGTGGGTGTATCAAAAGTTATATTAGGGTTTGAGAAGATGCATGAAATTATCACATGGATGATGTCATCAGTGATGTCATTTGAGATGTCATCAGTGATGTCATCAGTGATGTCACTGACCATGTCATGAGTGATGTAATATGTGACGTCATCAGCAGTGCATTGCGGGCGCGAGTTATAGTTAGCTGAACTAACTATAACAGGGGAATTTCACGGGTTTTGTACGAGTGCAATGTCCAACTAACTATAACTGTCCCTAAAACCTATGTTTTTTTCAGTGAATTTCAAAGGTTTTTTAAATGCTAATTTCTAACTATAACGTGCCTGAAACCTATGGTTTTTTCAGTGAATTTCAAAGGTTTTTTAAATGCTAATTTCTAACTATAACGTGCCTGAAACCTATGGTTTTTTCAGTGAATTTCAAAGGTTTTTTAAATGCTAATTTCTAACTATAACGTGCCTGAAACCTATGATTTTTTAAGTGAATTTCAAAGGTTTTTAAATGCTAGTTTCTAACTATGCCAACAGAGGTAGGACATGTGAAGAAAGAAGAAAAAACGCACAGAAAGAAGCAAAAGATGTGCAGAAAGAACCAACAGAGGAGCAGAAAGAGGCCTTGTTGCAAAATCATCCTGTGCCCACAA
Source organism: Calotriton arnoldi (assembly GCA_963921515.1). Lineage (NCBI taxonomy): Eukaryota > Metazoa > Chordata > Amphibia > Caudata > Salamandridae > Calotriton > Calotriton arnoldi. Next base: position 54,125 of record CAWUFW010024742.1, on the reverse strand, counting down.
CTTTTTCAGATGGGTACTGGTGGTAACTGACTCTGACTAACCAGAGCCAGTGCGCGTTTGCACAGTGGTGAAGGGAGGGGGCCTGAGGTGACATGTGTGCAAACGCGCCCCGTGGCGCGTTTTAAGTTGCGGGATTAAGTCCCCTTGAATCCTGAGGGTCCCTGGGGCCCAACTAGCCCCCAGGTACCTACAGTTAGGACCACAGAGCTGAGTTGCAGAGAGGCGTTCCGAGGCCTCGCACCTTTTTCACCTCTCTGCAACGCAACTCTGTTGTGCTTACTGAAGGTACCTGGTGGGCTAGTTGGCCCATAGGATTCAAAGGGAATTAACTCCCCAACTTCAAACGCACCACAGGGCGTGTTTGCGCACATGTCACCTGAGGCCGCGCCCCCTCCCTTCACCACTGTGCAAACGCGCCCCGTGGCGCGTTTTAAGTTGGGGGATTAGGTCACCTTGAATCCTGAGAGTCCCTGGGGCCCAACTAGCCCACCAGGTACTTCCAGTAAGCACCACAGGCCTACGTTGCAACGCCTGTAACAAATTGTGCAGTTGTGTTTAGGTAGTGAAGAGGGTCGTGCTGGGGGTAGTGTTTTAGGGTAGTGCAGTGGTGTTTGTGTAGTGTAGGGGGTCATGCTGGGGGTAGATTTAGGGTTTAGGGTAGTGCAGTGGTGTTTGGGTAGTGTAGGGAGTCGTGCTGGGGGAGTATTTTAGGGTTTAGGGTAGTACAGTGGTGTTTGGGTAGTGTAGGGGGTCGTGCTGGGGTTAGTGTTTTAGGGTTTTAGGGTTTAGGGTAGTGCAGTGGTGTTTGGGTGGTGTAGGGGATACTGCTGGGGGTAGTGTTTTAGGGTTTAGGGTAGTGCAATGGTGTTTGGGTAGTGTAGGGGGTACTGCTGGGGGTAGTGTTTTAGGGTTTAGGGTAGTGCAGTGGTGTTTGGGTAGCGTAGGGGGTACTGCTGGGGGTAGTGTTTTATGGTTTAGGGTAGTGCAGTGGTGTTTGTGTAGTGTAGGAGGTCGCGTGTTAGGGTTTAGGGTAGTGCAGTGGTCTTTGGGTAGTGTAGGGAGTCGTGCGGGGGTATTGTTTTAGAGTTTAGGGTAGTGCAGTGGTCTTTGGGTAGTGTAGGGGGTTGTGCGGGGGTAGTGTTTTAGGGATTAGGGTAGTGCATTGGTATTTGGGTAGTGTAGGGGGTCGTGCTGGGGGTAGTGTTTTAGGGTTTAGGGCAGTGCAGTGGTGTTCGGGTAGTGTAGGGGGTCGTGCTGGGGGAGTGTTTTAGGGTTTAGGGCAGTGCAGTCGTGTTCGGGTAGTGTAGGGGGTCGTGCTGGGGGAGTATTTTAGGGTTTAGGGTAGTGCAGTGGTGTTCGGGTAGTGTAGGGGGTCATGCTGGGGGTAGTGTTCTAGGGTTTAGGGCAGTGCAGTGGTGTTCGGGCAGTGTAGGGGGTCGTGCTGGGGGTGGTGTTTTAGGGTTTAGGGCAGTGCAGTGGTGTTCGGGCAATGTAGGGGGTCGTGCTGGGGGTGGTGTTTCAGGGTTTAGGGCAGTGCAGTGGTGTTCGGGCAGTATAGGGGGTCGTGCAGGGGGTGGTGTTTCAGGGTTTAGGGCAGTGCAGTGGTGTTCGGGCAGTGTAGGGGGTCGTGCAGGGGTGGTGTTTCCGGGTTTAGGGCAGTGGTGTTCGGGCAGTGTAGGGGGTCATGCTGGGGGTGGTGTTTCAGGGTTTGGGGCAGTGCAGTGGTGTTCGAGCAGTAAAGGGGGTCATGCTGGGGGTGGTGTTTCAGGGTTTAGGGCAGTGGTGTTCGGGCAGTGTAGGGGGTCATGCTGGGGGTGGTGTTTCAGGCTTTGGGGCAGTGCAGTGGTGTTCGAGCAGTAAAGGGGGTCATGCTGGGGGTGGTGTTTCAGGGTTTAGGGCAGTGCAGTGGTGTTCGGGCAGTATAGGGGGCGGTGCAGAGGGTGGTGTTTCAGGGTTTAGGGCAGTGCAGTGGTGTTCGGGCAGTGTAGGGGGTGGTGCAGGGGGTGGTGTTTCAGGGTTTAGGGCAGTGCAGTGATGTCCGGGCAGTGTAGGGGGTCGTGCAGGGGGTGGTGTTTCAGGGTTTAGGGCAGTGCAGTGGTGTTCGGGCAGTGTAGGGGCGGTGCAGGGGGTGGTGTTTCAGGGTTTAGGGCAGTACAGTGGTGTTCGGGCATTGTATGGGGTGGTGCTGGGGCTGGTGTTTCAGGGTTTAGGGCAGTGCAGTGGTGTTCGGGCAGTGTAGGGGGTCGTGCTGGGGCTGGTGTTTCAGGGTTTAGGGCAGTGCAGTGGTGTTCAGGCAGTGTAGGGGGTCTTGCTGGGGGTAGTGTGTCAGGGTTTATGGCGGTGCAGTGGTGTTCGTGCAGTGTAGGGGGTCGTGCTGGGGGTGGTGTTTCAGGGTTTAGGGCAGTGCAGTAGTGTTCGGGCAGTGTAGGGGGTCGTGCAGGGGGTGGTGTTTCAGGGTTTAGGGCAGTGCAGTGGTGTTCTGGCAGTGTAGGGGGTCATGCAGGGGTGGGGTTTCAGGGTTTAGGGCAGTACAGTGTTGTTCGGGCAGTGTAGGTGATCGTGCAGGGGGTGGTGTTTCAGGGTTTAGGGCAGTGCAGTGGTGTTCGGGCAGTGTAGGGGGTCGTGCTGGGGCTGGTGTTTCAGGGTTTAGGGCAGTGCAGTGGTGTTCGGGCAGTGTAGGGGGTCTTGCTGGGGGTGGTGTTTCAGGGTTTAGGGCAGTGGTGTTCGGGCAGTGTAGGGGGTCTTGCTGGGGGTGATGTTTCAGGGTTTAGGGCAGTGCAGTGGTGTTCGGGCAGTGTAGGGGTCTTGCTGGGGGTAGTGTTTCAGGGTTTAGGGCAGTGCAGTGGTGTTAGTGCAGTATAGGGGGTCGTGCTGGGGATGGTGTTTCTGGGTTTAGGGCAGTGCAGTAGTGTTCGAGCAGTGTAGGGGGTTGTGCAGGGGGTGGTGTTTCAGGGTTTAGGGCAGTGCAGTGGTGTTCGGGCAGTGTAGGGGGTCGCGCTGGGGGTGGTGTTTCAGGGTTTAGGGCAGGTCCGTGGTGTTCGGGCAGTGTAGGGGGTCATGCACGGGGTGGTGTTTCAGGGTTTAGGGCAGTGCAGTGGTGTTCGGGCAGTGTAGGGTGTTGTGCTGGGGCTGGTGTTTCAGGGTTCAGGGCAGTGCAGGGGTGTTCAGGCAGTGTAGGGGGTCGTGCTGAGGCTGGTGTTTCACGGTTTAGGGCAGTGCAGTGGTGTTCGGGCAGTGTAGGGGGTCGTGCTGGGGCTGGTGTTTCAGGGTTTAGGGCAGTGCAGTGGTGTTCGGGCAGTGTAGGCGGTCGTGCTGGGGCTGGTGTTTCAGGGTTTAGGGCAGTGCAGTTGTGTTCGGGCAGTGTAGGGGGTCGTGCTGGGGCTGGTGTTTCAGGGTTTAGGGCAGTGCAGTGGTGCTCGGGCAGTGTAGGGAGTCGTGCTGGGGGTGATGTTTCAGGGTTTAGGGTAGTGCAGTGGTGTTCGGGCAGTGTAGGGGGTCATGCAGGGGCTGGTGTTTCAAGGTTTAGGGCAGTGCAGTGGTGTTCGGGCAGTGTAGGGGGTCGTGCTGGGGCTGGTGTTTCAGGGTTTTGGGCAGAGCAGTGGTGTTCGGGCAGTGTAGGGGGTCATGCTGGGGGTAGTGTTTCAGGGTTTAGGGCAGTGCAGTGGTGTTCGGGCAGTGTAGGGGGTCGTGCTGGGGGTGGTGTTTCAGGGTTTAGGTCAGTGGTGTTCGGGCAGTGTAGGGGGTCTTGCTGGGGGTGATGTTTCAGGGTTTAGGGCAGTGCAGTGGTGTTCGGGCAGTGTAGGGGGTCTTGCTGGGGGTAGTGTTTCAGGGTTTAGGGCGGTGCAGTGGTGTTCGTGCAGTGTAGGGGGTCGTGCTGGGGGTGGTGTTTCAGGGTTTAGGGCAGTGCAGTAGTGTTCGGGCAGTGTAGGGGGTCGTGCAGGGGGTGGTGTTTCAGGGTTTAGGGCAGTGCAGTGGTGTTCTGGCAGTGTAGGGGGTCATGCTGGGGGTGGGGTTTCAGGGTTTAGGGCAGTACAGTGGTGTTCGGGCAGTGTAGGTGGTCGTGCAGGGGGTGGTGTTTCAGGGTTTAGGGCAGTGCAGTGGTGTTCGGGCAGTGTAGGGGGTCGTGCTGGGGCTGGTGTTTCAGGGTTTAGGGCAGTGCAGTGGTGTTCGGGCAGTGTAGGGGGTCTTGCTGGGGGTGGTGTTTCAGGGTTTAGGGCAGTGGTGTTCGGGCAGTGTAGGGGGTCTTGCTGGGGGTGATGTTTCAGGGTTTAGGGCAGTGCAGTGGTGATCGGGCAGTGTAGGGGGTCTTGCTGGGGGTAGTGTTTCAGGGTTTAGGGCAGTGCAGTGGTGTTCGTGCAGTATAGGGGGTCGTGCTGGGGATGGTGTTTCTGGGTTTAGGGCAGTGCAGTAGTGTTCGAGCAGTGTAGGGGGTTGTGCAGGGGGTGGTGTTTCAGGGTTTAGGGCAGTGCAGTGGTGTTCGGGCAGTGTAGGGGGTCGCGCTGGGGGTGGTGTTTCAGGGTTTAGGGCAGTTCAGTGGTGTTCGGGCAGTGTAGGGGGTCATGCACGGGGTGGTGTTTCAGGGTTTAGGGCAGTGCAGTGGTGTTCGGGCAGTGTAGGGTGTTGTGCTGGGGCTGGTGTTTCAGGGTTCAGGGCAGTGCAGTGGTGTTCAGGCAGTGTAGGGGGTCGTGCTGAGGCTGGTGTTTCACGGTTTAGGGCAGTGCAGTGGTGTTCGGGCAGTGTAGGGGGTCGTGCTGGGGCTGGTGTTTCAGGGTTTAGGGCAGTGCAGTTGTGTTCGGGCAGTGTAGGCGGTCGTGCTGGGGCTGGTGTTTCAGGGTTTAGGGCAGTGCAGTGGTGTTCGGGCAGTGTAGGGGGTTGTGCTGGGGCTGGTGTTTCAGGGTTTAGGGCAGTGCAGTGGTGCTCGGGCAGTGTAGGGGGTCGTGCTGGGGGTGATGTTTCAGGGTTTAGGGTAGTGCAGTGGTGTTCGGGCAGTGTAGGGGGTCGGTTTAGGGGCTGGTGTTTCAAGGTTTAGGGCAGTGCAGTGGTGTTCCGGGCAGTGTAGGGGGTCGTGCTGGGGCTGGTGTTTCAGGGTTTTGGGCAGAGCAGTGGTGTTCGGGCAGTGTAGGGGGTCATGCTGGGGGTAGTGTTTCAGGGTTTAGGGCAGTGCAGTGGTGTTCGGGCAGTGTAGGGGGTCGTGCTGGGGGTGGTGTTTCAGGGTTTAGGTCAGTGGTGTTCGGGCAGTGTAGGGGGTCATGCAGGGGCTGGTGTTTCAGGGTTTAGGGCAGTGCAGTGGTGTTCGGGCAGTGTAGGGGGTCGTGCTGGGGGTAGTGTTTTAGGGTTTAGGGTAGTGCAGTGGTGCTTGTGTAGTGTAGGGGGTCGTGCTGAGGGTAGTGTTTTAGGGTTTAGGGTAGTGCAGTGGTGTTTGTGTAGTGTAGGGGGTCATGTTTTAGGGGTAGTGCAGTGGTGTTTGGGTAGTGTAGGGGGTCATGCTGGGGGTAGTGTTTTAGGATTTAGGTTAGTGCAGTGGTGTTTGTGTAGTGTAGGGGTCGTGCTGGGGGTAGTGTTTTAGGGTTTAGGGTAGTGCAGTGGTGCTTGTGTAGTGTAGGGGGTCGTGCTGGGGGTAGTGTTTTAGGGTTTAGGGTAGTGCAGTGGTGTTTGTGTAGTGTAGGGGGTCATGTTTTAGGGTAATGCAGTGGTGTTTGGGTAGTGTAGGGGGTCGTGCTGGTGGTAGTGTTTTAGGATTTAGGTTAGTGCAGTGGTGTTTGGGTAGTGTAGGGGGTCGTGCTGGGGGTAGTGTTTTAGGGTTTAGGATAGTGCAGTGGTGCTTGTGTAGTGTAGGGGGTCGTGCTTGGGGTAGTGTTTTAGGGTTTAAGGTAGTGCAGTGGTGTTTTTGTAGTGTAGGGGGTCATGTTTTAAGATGCAATGCTCCAATACCTGACCAGTCTGCACTACATAAAACTGCAAAAAACTAAAAATAAAAAGTGTTTTGCACACTTTTGTCATTGGGCTATATGTGGGCTACATCTGGGTAATATTTGTGCTACATTTGGGCTCTTTTTCACTGGTGGCCATCTTGGAAGACTTCTTTGTTATGAAGTTTCCTAATTTCTTCATTTACTGCAGTCTCCTCAGTAGGAAATGCTTTCAGTTTTTACTTTGATTCCATCAAGAAGGCATTCAGATGTGTCTCACATCTGCCATAAATTCATAATGTTAGCACTCTAGTTGCTCATTAGATCACTGGAGTAAAGCTACTGCTCACCAGGGAGTTAACTGGTAGTCTGCTGCTGGTATTGAAAGTGATTGTTTCAGTCTGCATGTCAGAATTTTCTAATGAAATAGAAGAGGATTTGAGATCTCACTTAAAACATGCCCTAATTTTTCTTTCTGCAGCACTAACCATAATTTCTATTTCAAAAGAACCCCTCATGTTGTTCCTTTTTAAATTAAATGTTTTAAGTGTTACCGGTTTATTCCAATCAAGATGGCTTCAGGTGTGCCATACTTTTGTCATAAGTAAGGCTGTTAGCGCTCTAGTTGTTCTTTAGAACACTCTGGGAAGCTGCAGTAGAACAGAAAGGCATCAACTGGCAGGCTGCTCCTATTGAAATATAACAGGAAGATATTTGAGATCACACTTGAAATATGTCCTAATTTTTCTTTCTACAGCACTAACCATAATTTCTATGACAAAATGAACCCCATCATTTTGTTCCTTTTTAAATTAAATGTTTTAAGTGTTACCAGTTTATTCCAATCAAGATGGCTTCAGGTGTGCCATACTTTTGTCATAAGTAAGGCTGTTAGCACTCTAGTTGTTCTTTAGAACACTCTGGGAAGCTGCAGTAGAACACAAAGGCATCAACTGGCAGGCTGCTCCTGTTGAAATATAACAGGAAGATATTTGAGATCACACTTGAAACATGTCCTAATTTTTCTTTCTACAGCACTAACCATAATTTCTATGACAAAATGAACCCCATCATTTTGTTCCTTTTTAAATTAAATTGTTTAAGTGTTACCAGTTTATTCCAATCAAGATGGCTTCAGGTGTGCCATACTTTTGTCATAAGTAAGGCTGTTAGCACTCTAGTTGTTCTTTAGAACACTCTGGGAAGCTGCAGTAGAACACAAAGGAATCAACTGACAGTCTCTGCCCTTGTTGGATGTACATGTTTTACTGAGAATGTCAGACTTCATTCTCACATGAGTGAGAAAGATAATGTGAATTTACAGAAAATATGCTCTCATTTTAGCTTCTGGAGCACCTTCCAAACCTCCATGGGACAAGCATGAGAAAATAGTGTTCTCTCAAACATGATTCATGATATCCCAGCAGAAGGTTTTTCACATGGTAAAATCACCTTAGAATACACCACAATTCCTAAAATTAGTATGGTACCATCAACAAATAAATTCTAATGTAACTAAAGCCTGTTATCACCCTTTATAGTTCTCCTTTTGGTGACCCTCAAAATCTTCTATTCACTACAATGCATTTCAATGAGGTACTATCATTTATATTGGTCCCAAGATGGCTGCCAGCAATTCCAGGATGAAGTGCTGACAGCCAATCAGATCTCACGATGACATGTGTGGTTAGGCTCCGCCCAGATATATATGTGACTTTACTTTTGATTTTCTCAGGAACTACTGAACGGATTTACACCATTTAAGCAAAAGGCACGACACTGAACCAAGGGCTACCTCTTTGCCAAATGTGGTGTAATTCCGTTCAGCAGTTCGGGCTGTAGCTGCGACTAAAGGTTCCTATGGAAAAATGAATGGGGAAAACGCGTTTTGGGACCCCCCTTTTTTCTCGGCCCCTGCTTGACGTATCACCCCGAGACTTTCAGGATAGGAGCGGACCGGAGCGCCCCAACAAGTTGGAAACTTTCGCGAAGATTCGTCAACCGGCGCCAACGTTATTTCAAATAGAATGTCGCGGATTTCCTATGGATAATAGGTTTTAACTATAACTATCTACTGGCGACCGCCAGTAGATAATATTTATATCTATATCTACATATACATATATATAACCTACTGGTGTTTGCCAGTAGGTTGCTATAGTTCAAACCTAGTTTCCATAGGAAAAGCGTTTTTTGCCTTGCCTATATCTTTGGCGCCGTTTGATGAATCTTCAGAAAATTTTCCCCAAAAAGTGTGCCAGTGAGTCTTATTGTGTGCCGATGAGTCTTATTGTGCATAGAAAGTTTCGGGGTGATCCGTCAACGTGGTGCCCAGAAAAGGGGGGGGTCAAAAAAAGTGTTTTTTCCATATTAAACCTATGGTTATTTGGGACACAACTACAGCCCGAACTGCTGGATGGAATTACACCAAATTTGGCAGAAAGATAGCTCTTTTTCAGGAAATGCCCATTTTTATTATTTAGTGTGAATCCATTCAGTAGTTTTGGAGATAGTAAAGAAAATCGAAATCTGTATATCTAGGGTCGTGAAGTATTCGCAACTGTTTAGCGATGAATAGCGAATATGCATGCCAACAGGAATGCTCTCTTACAACCACTCACAGACCACTCAGAGGCTCATACACCCATTCACAGACCCATTCAGACACTCAGACCCAACCAGAGACTCATGTACCCACTCACAGAACCACTCAGACACTCATGCGTCCAATCACAGACCCACTCAGACACTCACACACCCACTCAGACTCATGCTCTCATTCACAGACCTACTCACAGACTCACCTAGAGACTTATGCACCCACTCACACACCTACTCAGATTTACACCCCACTTACAGACCCACTCAGACACTGATGCACCCACTCAGACCCATTCAGAGACTCATGTACCCACTTACAGACCCACTCAGAGACTCAAGCACCCACTCACAGACCCATTAGACACTCACAAACCCACTCACAGTCCCACTCACTCATGCACCCACTCACAGACCAACTCAGAGACTCATGCACCCACTCACAGACCCACTCAGACACTCATGTACCTACTCATAGACCCACTCAGAGATTCATGGACCCACTCACAGACCCACTCAGACACTCACAGACCCACTCAGAATCACATGCTCCCACTCACAGACCCGCTCAGACACTTATGCACTCACTCACAAACTCACTCACACAGTCATGTTCCCATTCACAGACCCACTCAGAGACTCACACTCACTCACCCACTCACAGACCTACTCAGAGACTCTAACACCCACTCAGAAACACATGTACCCACTCACTCACCCACTCAGAGACTCATCAATTAACTGACTGACCCTGTCAGACATTCATGCACCCACTCACAGACCCACTCAGACACACACACACCCACTCACAGACCTACTCAGACACTCATACAACCACTCACAGATCCAATCAGGCACTCATGCACCCACTCACAGACTCACTGAGATATTCACTCCCACTCAGAGACCCACTCAGACACTCCCGACCCTGTCACAAACCCAGTCAGACAGTCACGTACCCAGTCGCAGACCCACTCAGACTCACGCAGCCACTCACAGACCTATACAGACAATCACACATCCACTCACAGACACACTGAAAGAAACATACATACACCCACTCAGACACTCATGCACACACTCACAGACCCACACAGATACCTACCTATCCACTCACAGACCCACTCAGAGACTCATGCACCCACTCACAAACTCACTCAGACACTGACTCATCCACTCACAGACCCATTCAGAGACTCATTCACTCACAGACCCACTCAGACACTCACATACCCACTCACAGACCCACTCAGACACTCACACACCCACTCACAGACTCACTAATACACACTTACACCCATTCGCTGACTCATTCAGACAATAACAAACCCAATTCGAGGCACAATGTTGCTTATAAAGTTGTGAATTTTAGATATGCTGATGTCTATTGAATGTCTGATTTTGTTTTGTGAATTTGCAATGTATTCGTGAATTTGAAAAAAATAACTTAAAAAAGAGATTTTAAATGAAAATGAACCAGTGTTTGAGAAATAGGGTGGTTCTGAGAAGTTGTGTTTTTTGTGTTTATTGTGTGCAGGTAATGACTGCACATAAAACAGGATTCAGTGTTTCAAGTTGTTGAGGAACACTCTGTTGCCTTTCTTTGTGAAGTGAACTTCATCACTTCTACAGATACCATTTGTGTCAAAGCGCAAGTTGTTGTTGTAGATAGAGCCCATGTTATGGTCTCGGAGAAATGCAGAAACAGTTTTATTGACATGTCTCCTGGCTTTGTCTATCTTTGGACAGAACTCGTTTGAACACTTCCATTTCTGCCTTTGACATATGTTGGAAAATACCAAGGTAGACTGAGGGAAAAATACCATAATTTGAGCACAGGTATCCTTCATTAGGATTTCCAGTCCTACCCCAGTAAGTGTGAATAGGTCATTGCCACCACAGTGCACAATTATGAGGTCAGGGCAATCCGCAATGCTTGCAACCAAAGGCAGCAATTGTTGCCACTTTAACCCTCTCTGTCCAATTAAGGGTATGTCTACATTAGGCAAACCCAAGTCCCTGTCAATGCCATTCTTTCCAGCACACTCTCTAGCCCTAAACACAAAGCTATGGCCCACAATCCACAGTCTAACCATTTTGAAGGCAGGTAGGAGTAGTGCACAGGAGAAGACTGGAGCTGAATGAGAGAGTTTTCAAAATGAAAGGCAGTTAAAATGGTGGTCAGGTCCTGGTTTTAAAATAGTACATATTTCATTAAATGGTGTAAGTATGCAGGTAGCTAAAATTAGGTAGGGATTTTTAAGGAAAAGTAAGTAGGTCTGTGATTGGCTCTGGTTAAAATAACAAAATGTAATGCAATCTTGGATATGTTTTCAATTGCATACAGTCAACCACACCTGCTGCAGTTGAGTTGGAGAGTAATATGCTGCTTCTAGAATGTGTTGTGAACTTGTGAACTACTGGTTCAAGAGGGTGTTCAAAAAAGGGATGCTATGGAAACGCTGCTAAGAGAGTGTCAGGTGAAGGCTATTAAACAGACCGCAGTCTGTTTCTTAAAATTAGAATACTTTTAGACTTATTGATTACATACATGTATGTAGCGAAATGGAACACAATCCTAACTAAACATCTGCACATTACCAAAACCACTAACATCCTGTATGGCCGCAAACTAACAATCGCTGACTCACCTATTTTCAAACGTAATGCCACTGCTACCATCTTCAGAAATGGAATAATCATGATACAAGCCAATGATGCCAACCTACAAACTTTTGAATCCATATTCCAGACACTAAAAATGCCATATCACTGCTGCACTCCTCTTATCCCCCTCACCACTCTCTCCACATGACACTACACAAAGCGAAACACACTAGAGTCACTACACAGACTCTACCTCCTCCATCTACACTCATCATGCCTTCAAGGAAGCACTCAAGAATCACACCCCTAACTCTACCCTCTCCCTCACAACCCACCTTTCCCCCACCTCAGTCGATACCAAACTCGGTTTGCCTGGTAGCCCACTGATCTGCACCACTACTCCTCGCTCGCTAACAAGATTCGAGTCACCCACCAACTCACTCACTAGCCCAGCTCTGTTCACCAGCCCACACCAAACTTTTACCACTAACCATACCCCCTCCCCAACAACTCCTCGAACCCCAGCCCCATATACAATCCACACCCCTTTTCCCTCCCTTTCAGATCTCCCGGACATCTCAGGAAGTCGACCAAAGTGCGCATGCCCCCCACTCCCACCACCCACCTTCCACGCATGGAAAACCAACTAGAAAAAGTATTACAGGGTCTCACCAATATCTCAATGAGACTAAACTTATGTCCTGATCCTGACCATCACCACCACCACCCCACTAAATGCAGCAACACACAACTCCTCAGGCAAGCTAAGACACAACCCCACAGCTGGTCCACTACACCTCTCAATAAAAAAGCTCAAACGCCTAAAAGAACAAGGGACACAATGTCTCTGAGTGAGGCGGAGGAACTAGCCAAACATTACAACCTGGAAGTTAATAGAAACAACCCCTCCTCCAAGATCCAGGATATCACGGGACTAGGGAGAAACCCCACACCAACGAAAATGACCAGACCACCAACACACCTCATCAATATACTCTTGACTTCTTCCTCACAAGATCTCAATAACTGCAGAGAGACCACAAACATGCTCATAAACTGCAGATCTGCAACTAGACGTACCTAAATGTACCTAGCATGTGTATAGCCAAGAATCCCTCTAGGATAAAGCCAACCCCAGTACCTGATGTGAGAGAGCGAAGGACCCTGTCTTGGTCTCGAGATGGATTCCCAGCGAGGGATGTCAGACCACTGCATGCTGGAGTGTCTGTGCGCAGGAACCTCAGCGTCTCGCATCAGTGTGTCAGCATGGAAGTCTTTCTCCTCTGCCTGCCCCAGCAAAGATATGGTGCTTATATACCCAAAAGGTACCCTCAGGGGTTCTACCTTGCTGTGTCATGTCAGCCGAGGATGACAATAGTGATGAACCTCATACACAGTTATTATGCAGAAGATGGTAATCCTGCTGTGATTCTGAGAATCCTCATGCATAATAAATGAGGCTAGTTTTCGGGGAAAACCACACGAAATTTATGCAGCACCTAACTAGGTAAAAGGTCAGCACCAAAACCACTATGTAGTACAATGGCAGGGTAAATGTAGGTGAAAGGTGAGGTGACTACCCAGGCCTATATTGGGATACATTGCAAATCATAACACCCACTCCTCATCCGACTGTACGATATAGTACAAAAATAAAAAGTGACTGTCTTTATAATTAATTATAAAAACACTGTTAAATGTTCAGAATAAAAATTTCTAAAAGTAGTAAAAATGCTTAAAAACGTTATAAGTCCTTTATATATGTTAAAAAAGCTCTAGAAGTCCTTTAAAATATGTGCATATATAGTTTGAGCAATCGAGCACTCCTGAAAGCCATGGTGCTCAGTAAGAGCAAGAAAAGAAAATTTGTTTAAAATTCCAATTTTGGTTGTTTTGGAAAAAGATGCTGAATTGTTCCCAGCACACGGAGAGCCAAATGTTTATGTATCCTGTGTGTGCGACGCAACATCACTGCTGCTTGCCTTCGCAGACGACAGTCCCTGTAACACCTCACAGATCAGGTCAATCGAGCAAAGGTGATCTTCTTTAGTTCCCACAGCCGACGCTGAGGAAGCGTTTGAAACATCCAAAGCCTGTGTGCTTGTAGTAGAGCCGGTATCCAATCCAACAGGAGCTGAAGCATCCTGTGGTGGCTCTAAGAATGCCGACATCAACATGGGAATACGCTGAGGACAGTGAACTACATGGGCCTTTAACGGGTCCAGCAATACATCCACGTCCGGAGGCGCAACCGATTGAAGTATTAGACAGAGGTCCAGCACGCATTCTTATCTGCAGAACATGCAGCGCAGAACAGGCAAAACACAGTCAATCCAGACTGGGCGGAATGATAGGAACCAAGACTCGCTTAGCTCCCGAAGTTGAGGTGTGCCCAGATGGAGTACCATGCGTTCATGGTAACGTCGCTCCAAGAGCGTTTTTTCCATTTCCTTGATGACTGGGACGTCTATTGCATAGCAAAAAAAAATTAAATCAGGATACCCACTACCAGTAGCAGGCTTAGCGGAAGCCCTCCAAAATACGCTTCCTAAGACGAAGTGTATGAAAGCTGGAATCACTCAGAAGACTGTCTGAAAGGTGCTCAACAGTCCAGAACCTAAGGTCTTAAATAGGTGTACTATACCCTTCATATCAGACATGTTAAAGATACATTGTAGCATTTTTCCAAAATGGAAAGGGCAATTTGTTCGTACCAGTGCCTGTATCTCAGCTGAGGACATTGCAACCTGAAGATCAAAAGTCTCTCGGGCTGAGGTTAAGGGCACATCCTTCTGTTAAAGCATGGCTTCCTGTCGGCCCAGAGACTCAAACCTTATAAAGGAAACATTCAACAAAGGCCATAACAGTGCCTCCCTGACTGTGTGGGTCGGTGGAAACAATACTTGCATACAACAAGTAACCCTGGAACTTACTGTGACTAGATATGCGATGCCTGAAAGCATCCCGCAACAACCTTGATCATTCAGCATTAAGTAACTCCCATTCGAGAGCAGCCTGAATACTGGATTAACCACAGCAGCTAGGGATCCCTTCAAATGGCAGGATAAGTTTGCAACTGAACCATTACAGGCCCCGTGAAGCATAATGTCCAGGCAAATTAGAGACCCACTTAATGAAGTCTCGCAGTCTGTACCGCTGAGAAATACTTCAGTGTCTCCATTCCTGCATCTAAATCTATACAGTAATTTCCAAGATTCATGGATGAATTCCTTACCCATTACTTCATATCTGCCTACCTGGTGTTTTTCTAGGCAATATTGGAATTGGAAAGTTGTTACTGGCAATGTTATATGGCCAAGAATTAAACATTCTGTGAACGGTGATTCTGCCACGGTGAAAGATAATTGGTCCAATTTTTCAATGTGCAGCATTGTATATTTTACATCTCTTTGTGCCATTGTTGTCTGCTTTCCTGTTAGATTATAAGCAGAAAACAGAGACGCACTGTTAATATATCTCTAGGGCACGTGACCAGAGAGCAATGATTGAAGCGTTCAGCTTAATAATAGGATCTATCTTAACTGTGATTGCCCATGTTGTAGAATGGACAGTTCCTGTTCCATTATATCAATAGCAGAAGCGACAATGTTGCCCAGTGAATAAATCCTGGATGTTAGTGTGGTCATTCCATTGTCAACCAGTGCGAAACCCTTTTCTAGGTTAACCCTATCAATTTCATGCAACCTCTTCGCAGCTTCCTGCTGAGAGATTTTCCAAACTTCGTTGTAAATGGTGTATAAGAAGCGTTTACGACGTGGCTTTCGGGGACCTAGCAAAAAATCCCTAAGATCCATGTCATCTGAGAGTAAGGACAAGTGTTGTTTCACCTGGGACAGTGTTGAGGTTCTCAGCCAATTTAGGCATAACTTCCCAACACTTTAGGATGTCACCACCCCCGGATGTTCTCCTTGTACATAACGCAAGTCAGGACTTTGGATGCTTAACCCTTCGGCGGTACCCTTGAATCTTGACTTATACTTATTTGTTTTTTTTTTGTCCTCATCTCACCAATAAGCTTATACGGGTCTTATGAAGCCAATATTTCAATCTGTGGGCCCTCCGGCTTACCGCACTTGCTTAGGTCGCCTGACCAGTCCTGCTCGTTTTGGGACTTGGTGTAATCATAGGACGAGCTATATTAATCTCAAATTACGTCCCCATCTCGTGAGAGGCAGCCAGATGTTTATCGAACTATCCCCTTCTCCTTCATAGTCCAGGCGGGCCATAGCAAATGCGGCTTTAAGCCAATCTTCACTCTTCGGAGGGAGGGGGTCTTTCCACCTTTTACATATCTCTCGCCGCGCAAGTATGATCATATATAAAAGTAGCCCGCGATGGATCTGCGGTGCAGTCTGACAGATAAGTCCATCGTCCCCAAAGAAGACTAGTGACAAATTAACATCGATGTTAGCTTTGAAAATGTCTTGAAGGGTGTCGCCAATCCCCTTCCAAATTTTTTTTAATTCGAGACACTCAAAAAAGATATGGGGATCATTGGCGGTTGGCGTCATACATCTAGGGCATTTTGGTGCTGGGGACGGGGCAAACTTGGCTATTTTGGCTGGAGTATAGTAAAGTCTATTGATAACAAAGAAATGGTTCTTCTTTAGACTTGCGGGTTTAATAAATTTATATAGTACTTTCAGTGAGGGCTTTAACAGGGCGTCTATGCAGGGTTCAAGAGGGGTTTGATTCCAGACCAGGGTAGGGGATGGAATTTCCTGATCTTCAGCTTCTAATAGGTGGTTGTACCACACTGATATCTCCTTCTTTATTGGGTGTGTAGAGTGGCACAGACTTTCCATATCCCAATTCCCTCTTGTTTCGCCTTTTTCTGCATCAAACCAGGATACCAGTTGTAAATATTTAAATCTGGAGAACCCTGTACCAATCCTGGCCCTCAATAGTTCCCAGGAGTGTATCCCCCTGAATCTAACAGGTCGGACCAGATGTTTATGCCCGCACTCTTAATGGGTACCGCCAGGCTATCTCTAAGGCAACAGGGTGTTCCAGGGAGCCCCAGATAGGTGCTAGGTCAGAGTAGTATCCTATCCCCCATCTAATTCTGATTTTGTACCATGTTTCCAGAGCTGCCCTGAGAACCTTCAGACGTACTCGCTTGAAGTATTTTGGAGCCCGAATTTATATAAAACGCCTCACCACCTCCTCCTCCTTCCGTTCTTACCATTTCTCCCAACAGCATTCCCCACGCCGACTCATCTGGTTTCACAAGTAGCATCCGAACTTCCTTAAATTGAAATGCTGCTGCGTACCAGCTATATCAGGAAGAGCCAGCCCCCCTTTATTTAGTCTGTGTCTCAATTTCTTCCATGACAGCCTCACACCCTTATCTCCCCAGATGAAGCTCCCGATCTTACCCTGCACCTTGCTAATGCACTTATGTGGAAAGACCAAGGGTCTTGTGGAGAACAGGTACGAAAGCTTGGGAAGAATGACCATCTTAACTAAATTAACTTTCCCGTAAGTGGTTAAGGGGAGGTTCCTCCATCTAGCAAAGAGGCGATCCATTTCTTTAATAGTTTTGTTCAAGTTAATCTGGGGAATTTTTTCCAAGTCTTTAACAATGATGATACCTAAGTATTTTAACTCGTTGCTGGTTGTGCCTTCCCATTGATCTAGATTCCAGCACATCACCTCGGTCTTTGATGTGTTTGCTAGATAACCTGACAGGGTCCCAAACCTCTCCAGAAGCTCCTCCACCCGGGGAATAACCACCTCAGGATCGTTAGTGTACAGTATTAAGTCATCAGCATACAAAGCTAACTTACAACTATAATGTTGAGACTTAAAGGGATAAATTAAGTCGTCTAATCAAATAGCTTGAGCCAACGGTTCAATATAGATGTTAAACAGGAGAGGCGAGATCGGGCAACCCTGCCGGGTCCCCCTTTGGATTTTAAAACTAGGAGTCAGCAGACCGTTCAACAGGATCCGAGCAGAGGCTCCATGATAGCAGTTTCTCAGGGTTTGAGTGTTGATACTTATTTGTGATGATACGCCAAACTAACCATCCCTTCCAATTGGGGTCTGTGAATTGTATGAAATGCCTTGCAAGATGTCCTCTAGTGCACCCTCACCATTTTCTGTATAGTTTTGCCATCCCTCAAAGTGTGAAAGCGAAGGAATATGAGGTGTGTTCAAGTCCTTAATCTTGGCTAACCCAAGACAGGAAGTCTGTTGCACAGTGCCATTGAGGAAGATAATCTGTTGTGGTATGATGCATGCTCCAAACAACTCCTCAGTTCCCTGAACCTGCCAGTCCTTAGTCCCCCACACTGATTTTATGTCTATTGTGTCCTTCCATAAGCCGAAACCCTGTTCCGACAGTTGGGAAATAAAGGATGCAGAGTATATCTCTTGCGTATTAGTAAGCGTATTTTTCTTTGCAGATGTAGGTACAAGCTTATAATAATATGAGGGTAGATCTGACGTGTTAAACCCAGAAAAATAAGCAAACTTTTGTGAAAACCTTTGTGAACTACCTTTCGGTGGTGCTGGCAATGTTCCCATTGGTGGTATGAGAAAACATTACGTGTTGTACTTGCCTTATGCAGAAAATGATGACCATAATGTTGGTAACAGTACATGGTGTCAAAATCAGATGTATCATCATACATTTCTTTTTTGAAAATGCAGCATATTGTTCTAAATCAGACGGCATATTATTTACAGTTTCAAAATCCCAATCGTCAGAGAATGTACTGGAGGTAATGATATCATTCAAAGAAATTTTAAATACATGTGGTATTTTCAAAAGTTCAGTGGGACCAAATACATCATATGAAACCCTATCCCAAACTATTCTTTCAGGAACTGGAACTGCTGTAATGTTCACAAAGGACAGGTCTCTCTGTTCACAATGAGATGATGTATGTGGTTTTAGTACCAATTTCACATGTGATACTGCGGAGCGTTCTGGAAGATAATGTCCTTTCAGTAGCAAGGAAAAGACAGTCACCAAACCTATTCATAAGACTAGGAACAGTTGACCAATTGCTATTCAGAGGTGTAGCCAGGGTGAAACTAGGTAAGTCTTTCCCAACCAAAGGTAGAGCTCCAGAATTCATTTTTTGCGGGAAACTGGCGCTGGCGGTGACTCAGATTCACTTGAATCCAGAGAAAAGGTATCAAAATCGATGAAGTAGTCGGATGCAGTTCGATCTATCTTTGGTACTCAGCAGGTTTTGTTGAACTGGCAGATGACTCATTTTGAGGCATATTCACATAGATGTCGGTATCAGGCTGAATTGAGATCTGTGTTTCATTTGAATTTTGTTGTTCAATTTCAATAGGCACGAGTTCCATTCCATTGTTGGCACTCCGTTACTTCGTAGAGTAGAATCTTCAAATGTTATTAGTCTTTCTATCTGAACTTTCTGTATGGTAGCGAGAGGAGAACAGCGGCTACCCAGGAGCCCACGCGGCCTGCTATTCTGTATTGGCCACATAGTGTGGTTTGATCAGATCAATGGAGACGAATCTCTTTTCTTTTTTGCCGACAAGAGGCGGAAGAAGTACTGTTCTTGCTCCTTCGACAGTCAGGACAGGTACCAGGCGTTCTATAAGATGGCCCAAATTCTTTCTTGTCCACGATCTTTTCTCTGACCAGATCCCCGACTTTTGGAACCCAGGCAGGTCTTGCCGTAACTGATTTTACTTCCCCAGTGGCGGTGCGTTGCTTTGTAGTGCCCGGAATTCATTGAGTTCCTGTAAAACAGCCAATCAATCATTTATGTCAAATCCTTTTTCATCTGCCACTGTGCTGCCACAATTGAGGTCAGGTACAAACATTCTCATCCCAAACAGGACCTCATAAGGAGTACGGCCTCCCAGGGAGCTTGTTGGCATGTTATTAAGTGCCCTCTGGACCCCATATAGGTGATTGATCCAACTGCCACCCGAACCTAATACCCTTGCTGTTAAGGATTGCTTTAAGTCCTGGTTTTCCTTTCCACAATCGAATTTCCCTCGGGATGATACAGAGAGGAGTACCGCAATGCTACACCCAAACTTCCCATGGCTGCCTTGTAAGCCCAAGAGCTAAACGCTGGGCCACGGTCAGAATGTAATGTGCCAATTGCGTATGTCCCTATGAAGACTCGCAAATCCTTTATAACAGTTCGGGCGCCAGCCGAGCGCTGAGGCCAAACCCACAGGAATCTAGAGCATGAATCCACTGCCACCAAGATGTACTTGTAAGCCCCGCCAGATTGTAGGGGGCAGCAGTGGTCCAAATAGACACAAGCAAGAGGTCGGTCTGATATCAGTAGTGGTGTTTGTGGTGGGCGTGCTACGGTTGAACCCTTCATCTGCTGACAGATGTCACACTTGAGGACAAATGATTTTGTCTGTTTCGTTAAACCTGACCACCAATAGCATTGTTTCAATAGTGAAACTGTTGCAGTAATCCCTGCGTGTGCTGAACCCAGACCCTCGTGTGCAGCTAAAATTAAACCTAATCTGCGACCCATGTTTGGTATTACTCTATCCCCCACTTCTGGAATTTGACCATTCGGACTATTTTGTGCATCTAACTTGTAGGAGTACTTGAGTGGAAAACCTTTTGGCTTGGCTGAGCTGTTTTTGCGTGAAGCGATGACAGCTACCATTATCTGTCCGTCTATTCTCATGCGTGAACGAGTGATTGCAGCAACGGCCGCAGTTCGCACTGTCGCCTTGACGGCTTCATCAGCCAATGAATTCCCTTCAACATGCACGCCAACACATTGATGACTCAGCATATCAATCACGTGAGCCCCTGGCAAGCCTTTTTTCAGCTCTGCCACTTGTTCCCAAAGCAACTTATGCCTTTATTGTGCAACCTTTTGAGTCTTTATAACCATTTGGACCCCAGTAGTGAAGCTATTCATTATACGACTGGACACAATAAAATGAATCGCACACAATAAATGTGGGGAATTTCCGATTTTTTTTTATTAGTGCCAGACCTAGTGCTTTTAGTTCTGCCAGCTGAGCCGTGCAATCTCCTAGAGACTGCGTCTGGGTTTTGCTAGGACGGAACTTGCCGTCCACATACGTCCCTTTACAATTGCACAAGCTGCGCTGTATTGCTGTTTACTTCCTACGGCAGGCTTGGCAGATCCGTCAGTGTAAATAACATATTCATACTGATCTAGAGGCATTGTTTCATTTGGGAGAGGATATTCGTACTGCAGAAACGCCTGTGTTTCAATGTAGAGTCAAATTTGTCGATGCAGTGCTTTAGCGTTTGGAAGGCTAGCTTTTGTAACAGCCTCTAAGGTTGGTACCGGAGTTACTACAATTATTTGTTTCCCCTGAGCCAGTGCTCTTTTTCTCACTACAGCAGTCTGTACTGCTGGTAAAATCTTTTCAGTGGATGCAAAGCACATCTCAGCGTTTGTGTACAAATGTGATTTGTATGCAATGGGTACAGTTTCGCCTTCTTTGAAGGTTAGGTAAGTGTATCCAGATTGGCCTGCGATTACAGGGATCACCAAATTCGTGGTGTTTACACGTGTGTGTAAGTTTTTGGAAGCTATCATGTCAGCTTGTAGTGAACATAGTATGTCTGTATGTTCCTGAGTCCATTGTTGAACTGAGAAATCAGGTCTGATTAAGTAATAGAAAGGTTTTACTTTTTCTGCGTAATATAAAATGTATGTTCTGCCAAGATTTAGGAATCCTAAAATGGATTGTAAGTTTTTCAGAGTCGCTGGAGGTTGGGGTAGCGCACACTTTTCTAAAAAGTTAGCTGCTAGGCTTTTTCCTTCACTTGACAGCTCATAACCCAAAAATAGGACATTGAGGTGGGCAATTTTAGATTTTTTAAAGTTAAATTTGTAGCCCTCAGAGGCGGACCTCAAAATTATGTTGTTCAACCTGGTCAAGTGATCCAATAATTAGATCCCAAACTGGCCGACATATACTGTAGACATCAATTAGACACAGAATACTGAGCGATGATAAATATAAAATATTGAATGCCCAATTGCTGCCAAGTCATAATGAAAATTACTGTAAAGATGTACCATGATGTCGAGACTGATCTGCATATATCCTGTAATATTATGAATATATTTTTGGAAACGCCAATAAACAAATGTTTAAAAAAATAAATACATTTGTTTTTAAAAAGTGATCCAATAATTCATCATCCATCAGATAAATATCATCGACATAAGACAATGCCTCCTCATAAAAATGTTGAAGTAACTCTGATACTCTTGCTGAGAACAACCCTTGGCTATTCTTATACCCTTGGGGCAGGTGACAGAATTGATGCTGAGAGCCTAGGGCTGAAAATGCTGTCAAATATCTGCTTTCAGGCACTATATTCTGGCAAAAGAATCCATTTGAGATATCTAGTGTCATTTTGTACTTTTTCCCCACAATGTTATTCATTAATGCAGCACTGTGTGCATTTTGCATTGCAAATGTCTTTGTGCATGTGTTCAAATGCCTGTAGTTTAAAACTAGACGATATGAATTATTGGCTTTCATTATGGGAAACAAAGGATTATTCATGGAGGAGGTGCAATTTTCTATTACACCTTGATACTCCTACTCTGTGGAGTTGGAGTAGTTTTTACTGGGATTTCATGGTGAGGTGACTTAGCATCCCACCCTACATGATTGTGCTATAAAGCAGGAGCTAATGCTGCCGTCCACTCCTGCACGTATGAATGTTTTAGTGATTCTGGTACGAGGTCAGAGAAGGCTGGAAAAATTACCGTTTCTCCTTTTGGGCAATCCATAACAAACTCAGGCGGCCAATCTTTTTCTGCTAGAAGAATGTCATATCCAAAAATCAGGTTCTCCCAAAAGAGACCTTTTACTTTCCTGGTTATGTTCCCCTCCATGTGGAGTGTTATTTCGTATAACTGGTGTGGGACACTTACCCTCGTATCAGGTGTTTCCACTGTGACATGTTCATTCAACACCACTGTCACCAGAAATTCCATCAGGTTCTGGCGAGCTATTGTTACTTCTGCTGCGCACACACACACTTGAGCAACTGATTACTCGGAAATGTTTTGGGGAAACCATCTGGTTCCCAATTCTGTATCAGGATTGGGTGTCACCTCTGCCTAGTTCTTACTCCTAGAAGGGTATCCATAGATATTGGAGTAGATGCATCACTCACTTATCGTGACATGCTTCATCATTGGCATCTATCCACACCCTGGTAAGGTGATACTACCAGGGCAGACTCAACCATAGATGGAATGGGAGCTCTTAGATAAAGCAAGCTGGATAAACAGGGACCCAGAATGGTGATAAATTAAAAATACCTCAAGGTAAACCCAAAGATTTCACTTTATTAATAGGGTACCTAGGGTATGGATAAAAAATATGAGTTTATTGGGTTCTATTGAATCTTAACACTCAATTATACCCAATTGTTTCTGTGCCAACATGTTTCGGCCCTCGCTATGAGCCCAGTCGGGTCTTGGGGCCTTTGTCAGGGCTGTCTCATCAGTGTACCTGTCCTTTCTTGTGCACGCACACCATGCACACTAGTGAGGCCTAAATCTCTCACCTGTTTCTGCTCTTTGT
Source organism: Calotriton arnoldi (assembly GCA_963921515.1). Lineage (NCBI taxonomy): Eukaryota > Metazoa > Chordata > Amphibia > Caudata > Salamandridae > Calotriton > Calotriton arnoldi. The sequence continues at coordinate 31,431 of CAWUFW010024742.1, read as the reverse complement.
TTCAGAGGATTTTTTCTGCAAAACAAAAGAATCAAAAAAGTGAGAGAGGGGGCTCACATTTTATCCTGACACATTAAGTACATCACAATGCTATCTAACATTGGACTTTATTAGTGTATTCAGGAAATAGCTTAGTATTTTAGTTTTTATATCTTATATTACCGTCTACTTAATTTCTATGGGATCAGTATTGTACAAAATTTGAAGTGGAGTGTATGAATGAAATATATTAGTGCGTGCATCTGCAGGTAGGAATTTTGCCCATGAATAGAATACTTCCGTCCTGAATGAATTGTGTGCCTCAATCACGATTTTTACAGTCCCACCTAATGCTGAGACTTCAAACTCTGCTAGTTTTAAACAAAGTGCATTTCGGACATTTTCAGAAATGTTTATAGCACCTTCCTGCTCCCCATCCCCCGCTGCATTCGCATGTGATGCTGGCGCAGCGTGCTCTTCGACAGACATTGTTGAAGGAGTTTCAAGGAAAATGAGATAAGGTTTTATGCACAATGAAGGGAACTATAATCCTTCAAGCTTGAATAAATCTACAGCCAATACATAGGATATGCCTACTCAGCTGTGGCAGATTTTTCCCTTCCCACTCCAGATGTCTCTGGGTTTATGTGAGTAGGGGTCTCTGAGAAAGCACGACTGAACTACTTAGATTTGACTGTTAAATAAGAACCAAACCAACGTTGGCGGCGCCATGTCATGTAGTTCCTAGAAATCTATATAGGATATGCACGTTTAGACAACATAAACTGTGGGACCGGTGTCCAGACTGATTTCAGACACCCCCACCGGATATGTTTGCCTGTATAACAGCTAGCTCACAGTGCCAATATGAACTCCTCTTACCAAGGAGCTAATAGTTTCTGGCATCTATTGAACATGATCGTGGAAACAGTACAGTACTTATCGCTTAGTCACTCGTGCTCACTTTGTCTCAGAGAGATACACAGAATAAACGATGGGGACATTTTCAATAAGCATTTATTGAACCAGCGTCATTATAGTGTAAAATACGTGTGCTACAACAACCATAGGACAGAAACAGATGTATACTGGTATAAGCACCAACAGAGTAAATAGATGGTAGAATTCTACCATAATGCTAAAACAATGGATATATGCTGGCATACAAATACATGACAGTAATAATGCGTACTCTTACGATGCTAATCCAAAGTAGATGTACCTAAATGTACCTAGCATGTGTGTAGGTGTATAGCCAAGAATCCCTCTAGGATAAAGCCAACCCCAGTGCCTGATGTGAGAGAGCGAAGGACCCCATATTAGTCTCGAGATGGACACCCCGCAAAGGATGTCAGACCACTGCTTGCTGGAGTGTCTCCGTGCAGGAACCTCAGCGTCTCGCGTCAGTGTGTCAGCATGGAAGTCTTTCTCCTCTGCCTGCCCCAGCAAAGATATGGCGATTATATACCCAAAAGGCACCCTCAGGGGATGTACCTTGATGTCATGTCGGGCAAGGTTGATAATGGCGATGAACGTTATACACAGTTATTATGCCGAAGATGGTAATCCTGCTGTGATTCTGAGAATCCACATGCATAATAAATGAGGCTAGTTTTTGGGGAAAACCACACAACATTTATGCAGCACCTAACTAGGTAAAAGGTCAGCACCAAAACCGTTATGTAGTACAATGGCAGGGTAAATATAGGTGAAAGGTGAGGTGACTACCCAGGCCTATATTGGGGTACATTACAAATCATAACACATTGACACACCCAGGCATAATCTAATGCATACAGTAGAACACCCAAGTACACACTTATGAATACACTGAAGCATCCAGGTACACTCTGATGCATATAGTGGCACGGCCACACATACAATAATGCATACACTAACACACCCAGGCACACACTGATGCACACACTAACACACCCAGTCACACACTGACCCATACACTAACACACGCAGGCACATACTTACACATACACTGACACACCCAGGCACACACTCATGCATACACTAACACACCCAGGTACACTCTGATGCATATATTGGCGCGTCCACAAATAAGCTAATCATACACTGACACACCCTAGCACACACTGATGTACACACTAGCACACCAGCTACTCACTGACCCATACACTAAGATACCCAGTCACACACTGATGCATTGACTGACTCACCAAGACAGACAGTGATGCATTTGCTGACACACCCATATATATTCTGATGCATATAGTAGCAAACCCAGGCAGACACTGATTTATACACATACACACCAATGTACATAGTGATGCATATACTAACACAGCCTGGGACACACTGATGCAAATACTGACACAGCTAGGCACACTCTAATGCATATTGTAGCACACACAGGCACACACTGATGCATACACTGACATACCCAGGCATACTCTAATGCATATAGTAGCACACCCAAGTACACACTTATGCATACACTGACACACCCAGTCATACACTTATGCATACACATACACACCCAAGTATACTCTGATGCATAAAGTGACACGGTCACACACTAGTGTAAACACTGACACACCCAGGTAGACACTGATACACACCATAAAACATCCAGTTACACTCTGACCCATACACTAACACACCCAGGCACACACTTGCACGTTCACTAACACACCCAGGCACACACTCATGCAAGCACTGACACACCCAGGTATACTCTGATGAATATAGTGAAACGTCCACACATACGCTAATGCATACACTGACACACCCTAGCACACATTGATCTACACACTAACATACCTAGTCACACTGACCCATACTCTAAGATATACAGGCACACACTGATCCATTGACTGACACACCCAGACAGTGATGTATAGGAATACACACCCATATACATTCTGATGCATATAGTAGCACACCCAGGCAGACACTGATATATATACACATACACACCCATGTAGACAGTGATGGATATACCAACACAGCCTGGGACACAATGATGCATACACTGACACAGCCAGTTATACTCTAATGCATATAGTAGCACACCCAAGTACACACTTATGAATACACTGACACACCTAGTCATAAACGTATGAATACACTAACACACCCAGGTACACTCTGATACATATAGTGAAATGGCCATACATACACTAATGCACACACTAACACAGCCAGGCACAAACTGATGCACAGACTAACATACCCAGGCACACACTGACACATACACTATCACACCCAGGTACACACTTACACATACACTGACACATCTAGGCACACACTCATGCATACACTAACACACCAAGGTACACTCTGATGCATATAGTGACACATCAACACATACACTAATGCATACTCTGACACACCCTAGCACACTCTAATGTACACACTAACAAACTCAGTCACACACTGGTGCTGGGGGAAACAGGATAATTGAGTCCTTTCTTTAGGAACCAACCCCTTTTATGAAACAAAGGGTAAACACTGTGTTTTCTATTCTCTTATAGTGTGACGGCAGGGATCGCCCCACCCCACTACCTCATGGAGCCTGAATTGTTAGGAGTCATGTAGGTGTCATAGACATAGCAAAATGTTTTGAACTACACTAGTGTGTGCATGCTTAACACTACTGGATATTATAATTTAATTTATTTACCTTTATGTGTGTGTTTTATGTGTATGTGTGTGTGTGTGTGTGTGTGTTTGTGTGTATATATATATATATTCACTGAAAAAACCATAGGTTTCAGGGGCGTTTTAGTTAGTTGGACATTTCACTCGTACAAAACCTTAGAAATTCCCCCGTTATAGTTAGTTCAGCTAACTATAACTCGCGCGCCCGCAATGCACTGCTGATGACGTCACATATTACATCACTCATGACATGGTCAGTGACATCACTCATGACATCACTGATGACATCTCAAATGACATCACTGATGACATCATCCAGTGAATGTGTGTTTTCTGAAAATTAAATATGTTTTATATATGTATATCTCAAGGTCGATGGAAGAATAAATGGGTATATAAGTGTCTAAATGGGGGAATTTCTATGGTTTTGTACGAGTGAAATGTCCAACTAACTATAACGCCCCTGAAACCTATGGTTTTTTCAGTGAATTTCTAAGGTTTTTTAAATGCTAATTTCTAACTATAACGTGCCTGAAACCTATGGTTTTTTCAGTGAATATATATATATTTATTATACTATGTATACATGTGAAAATTTCTCGGTCCCCTGTTTGCCTCGGTGGCACGGAAAAAATGGGTGGAACTGACGTCAGCACGCCGACGAGGTCCTCTTATGGCTCCGATGACGTCATACGGTGTCGCGAGCGGAGCCGTGCTCATTGACGTGGGAGAGCTAGGAAAGAATTTCCGTGGAACGCTGGTGCAGGGGATATTCACCTAAGTGTTCAGGCTAGTCCTTTGGGAGCAACTGTTTATGTTGCCACTCCAGAAACCGAAACCAGTGATCCGAGGGCAGAGGCCCTGCAGATGGCACACGAGGTGGGGTGCCCAGTCATGTGCACCGGCGGGGCAGTGAAGTGACAAGCACCACAACCCACAAAAAAGGTAACGAGGGCACTGAATAACACAGGATCTTCTCTTTGTATCTGGCAGGAACAACGAAGTTAAAATGCCCTAGTACCAAAATGTAGAATTAGTGCTACAACGGTCTTCAAGAGGACCTGCGATGCCGCTTCTGCCTCTCGTACCCTGGAGGCGGCACATGGATCACGCGGTACGGTCATACTGCGGTGGGACGCACACTCGTTGACCTCTCATGGCACTGCTCCACACTTCAGGGAGGACGCTTTCCATTAGCTATGTTTTCTGATGACATGTCGCGCCGGCCCCGTCCAACAACAGAACTCCTTTAGATCCAAACAGACTCTTCAACTCTCTCACCGGAAGTGAAACCAGGCCACGCGGACACTTTCACAAAACAACAGCCGGGAATGCACTTTTCGGTAAAAAAAACACATTTCTTCCTCCTAATTAATCAAATAAACGTCTCACTGAAGAACAGGGGCCAGCTTCGATCGGTACATCACGAAGTCATTACTACGCATTTTTAGAATGCATGGTCATTTACCACGCATACCTTTACAGCGAATTTTGTTGTAAAGGTATGTATGGTAAATGACCATGCGTTCTAAAAACATGTAGACGATCCATGTCGTTGTAAGGAAACAGAGGCTGTTCCGTTTCCTCACAACGACGTGCACCGCCCCTCAGAGATGACGTGAAGCAGGAACCACGAGGAGAGAGGAACCATGAGGAGTGAGAGGTAAGGGGGATTGGGCATGGGGTGGGGGTTTCATTTCTAGGGTTTAGGGTAGTGCAGTGGTGTTTGGGTGGTGTAGGGGGTCGTGCTGGGGGTAGTGTTTTAGGGTTCAGGGTAGTGCAGTGGTGTTTGGGTAGTGTGGGGGGTCGTGCTGGGGGTAGTGTTTTAGGGTTTAGGGTAGTGCAGTAGTGTAGGGGGTCATGCTGGGGGTAGTGTTTTAGGATTTAGGGTAGTGGTGGTAACTGACTCTGACTAACCAGAGCCAGTGCGCGTTTGCACAGTGGTGAAGGGAGGGGGGCCTGAGGTGACATGTGTGCAAACGCGCCCCGTGGTGCGTTTTAAGTTGCGGGATTAAGTCCCCTTGAATCCTGAGGGTCCCGGGGCCCAACTAGCCCCCAGGTACCTACAGTTAGGACCACAGAGCTGAGTTGCAGAGAGGCGTTCCGAGGCCACGCACCTTTTTTCACCTCTCTGCAACGCAACTCTGTTGTGCTTACTGAAGGTACCTGGTGGGCTAGTTGGCCCATAGGATTCAAAGGGAATTAACTCCCCAACTTCAAACACACCACAGGGCGTGTTTGCGCACATGTCACCTGAGGCCGCGCCCCCTCCCTTCACCACTGTGCAAACGCGCCCCGTGGCGCGTTTTAAGTTGGGGGATTAGGTCACCTTGAATCCTGAGAGTCCCTGGGGCCCAACTAGCCCACCAGGTACTTCCAGTAAGCACCACAGGCCTACGTTGCAACGCCTGTAACAAATTGTGCAGTTGTGTTTAGGTAGTGAAGAGGGTCGTGCTGGGGGTAGTGTTTTAGGGTAGTGCAGTGGTGTTTGTGTAGTGTAGGGGGTCATGCTGGGGGTAGATTTAGGGTTTAGGGTAGTGCAGTGGTGTTTGGGTAGTGTAGGGAGTCGTGCTGGGGTAGTGTTTTAGGGTTTAGGGTAATGCAGTGGTGTTTGAGTAGTGTAGGGGGTCATGCTGGTGGTAGTGTTTTAGGGTTTAGGGTAGTGCAGTGGTGTTTGTGTAGTGTAGGGGGTCATGCTGGGGGTAGTGTTTTATGGTTTACGGTAGTGCAGTGGTGTCTGGGTAGTGTAGGGGGTCGTGCTGGGGGTAGATTTATGGTTTAGGGTAGTGCAGTGGTGTTTGGGTAGTGTAGGGAGTCGTGCTGGGGGTAGTGTTTTAGGGTTTAGGGTAGTGCAGTGGTGTTTGTGTAGTGTAGGGGTTGTGCTGGGGGTAGTGTTTTAGGGTTTATGTTAGTGCAGTGGTGTTTGGGTAGTGTAGGGGGTAGTGCTGGGGTAGTGTTTTAGGGTTTAGGGCAGTGCAGTGGTGTTTGTGTAGTGAAGGGGTCATGCTGTGGGTAGTGTTTTAGGGTTTAGGGTAGTGCAGTCGTGTTTGTGTAGTGTAGGGGGTCGTGTTTTAGGGTATAGGGTAGTGCAGTGGTGTTTGGGTAGTGTAGGGGGTCATGCTGGGGTTAGTGTTTTAGGGTTTAGGGTAGTGCAGTGGTGTTTGGGTAGTGTAGGGGGTCGTGCTGGGGGTAGTGTTTTAGGGTTTAGGGTAGTGCAGTGGTGTTTGTGTAGTGTGGGAGGTCATGCTGGGGGTATATTTAGGGTTTAGTGTTCTGCAGTGGTGTTTGGGTAGTGTAGGGAGTCGTGCTGGGGTAGTGTTTTAGGGTTTAGGGTAGTGCAGTGGTGTTTGGGTAGTGTAGGGAGTCGTGCTGGTGGTAGTGTTTTAGGGTTTAGGGTAGTGCAGTTATGTTTGGGTAGTGTAGGGTGTCGTGCTGGGGGTAGTGTTTTAGGGTTTAGGGTAGTGCAGTGGTGTTTGGGTAGTGGAGAGGGTAGTGTTTTAGAGTTTAGGGTAGTGCGCCCAACCAGCCACAATATCCGTGGACAAAGGGGATCCTGACTCTTTGGAACGCTCCGTCAATTGAATAATTTGGGTCAAGGGCCCTACCACGTCCAAGACCTATCAATTCCTTTCTTGGGATCCCTCATATACTTGGAGAAAAAGGTACATAGTTTCTCATCAATTTCAGGCGTGTGTGCCACCTTCCCCTTCAGTGAGGGCCTGGGGCATTCTCCCCTCATCCTATTCCTGACCTCCCTTTCAAGGGGTTGATGGATTTTCCCCACCACATACTCTGCCACTTTGGCGTCAGGTGTCCATTCTGCCGACCTAGGATGGTAAATTTGGGTAGGCTCGAACATGTCCGAGTGGACCCCGTCCCCAACCGGGGACTGAGAGGAGTGGGACTCTGGACGCCAGGGACGCCCCGAGTCCTTATCCTCATAGGAGGAGAAATCATCCTCCGATACACCCTCTCCCTCTAAGGGAAACCCGCCGTCGGGGTCTACAATAGTGGTGACAGTGTCGCAATTTTCTCCGGGCCCCTCCTCCTCCCGGCAGGGTGCATGTTTTAGCGTTCGCGCACTCTTGAGGAAGGTCTCCGTAAGTTTATCAAATCCTTCCAAGTGCCCCGTGTTATGCTTAACGGCCCTTTTATTCCCCATCTGCGAGCTACTTGGACCCGCCACCACCAGATCTGGGTCACTGAACACCCCAGGGATGCTTTTCGCCAGCTTATCAACCTGATCCCTAAGAGGAGCCAGCGGCCTAGAAATAGCCAGAGAGAGGCTTGGTCCACTGCTGGAGGGAGAAGTTGAGGGGCCATTCCTCCTCCACTTCCTGGTAGGAGGAGTAAAAATGGTCTTCTGGAGAAGACATGATAGCAGAGGGTGTGAGCACAGAACAAATGCCCTTAAAATCCTTAAGACAGCCCCCTCGCCGGTGCTCCAACAGCTGGGCTTTCCCCGAAGCTGTTATAAGAATAGACTGAGGCGCAATACCAATTACCACCACCAGGTGGCGCTGGTCACTAACGTGGCCGTGTGGGGAAATCACCGCGTAGCGGTGTCAAAATTAGGCGAGGGTTGGTCAGGAACCAAGCGGACACTAAAGGAGTGACCGGATTCCCAAACGCGCGTAAAGACCAGCGGGAGCGCTCGACGGAGCTGCCTCGCTCGGACCAGACGTGCCTGAAAGGATCTCACCGCGCGCAGAGCACACAGCGGGAGAAACTGCGAGGGGGAGAACGCGCTCGGGCAAGAGCCTGCTGTGCAGGGAATATGAAACAATACCAAGGCAATAATGCTAATAACGTGCACAAGAAACCGCTATACAAACAGCAACAACGTCAGATTAAGCCAAGAATGTAAGGAATGCACTTAACTGACGAGCAGTGAAGAAAGAGGAAGCGGAAGGGACGTCACGATATTATATACGATGGACTGTGATATGATTGGACTATAGTTGCCTTGGAGACTACCCCCTAATGGTTCATGGGTTGTGTAGTCTTTTGTTTAATGATTGTTGTGTTACGTTTTCTTTGAACTGCTATGCAAATAAAGTGAGGAGAGATATGCATAATCCTCGCCTCCGTCCTGCCATAGAATTCATTAAACTTTATTTGATCTGATTTAGAAACATAGATCATAAAAGTGTACATAAAAACAGTAAATCCTCTTTCCTAATACAATATAGTGAGAATTAATTAAAACCAGTAGGTAAAAACGGGTGTTACAAAGCCCGGTTCAGAGCAACTTCAGGTTAACAGAATCGTAAAGGTCAATGTTTCGCAAGATCAATCTCATGTACTTCGTGCAAAATACGCAATAAGGGGTCCAAGTAAGATGTAACGCTCCAATACCTGACCACTTTGCACTATATAAAACTGCAGAAAAACTGTCATTGGGCTATATGTGGGCTACATCTGGGTGATATTTGTGCTACATTTGGGCTCTTTTTTCTCTGGTGGCCATCTTGGGAGACTTATTTGTTATGAAGTTTCCTAATTTCGTCATTTACTGCAGTCTCCTCAGTAGGAAATGCTTTCAGTTTTTTACTTTGATTCCATCAAGAAGGCATTCAGATGTGTCACACATTTGCCATAAATTCAGAATGTTAGCACTCTAGTTGTTCATTAGATCACTGTAGTAAAGCTACTGCTCACCAGGGAGTTAACTGGAAGTCTACTGCTGGTATTGAAAGTGATTGTTTCAGTCTGCATGTCAGAATTTTCTAATGAAATAGAAGAGGATTTGAGATCTCACTTAAAACATGTCCTAATTTTTCTTTCTACAGCACTAACCATAATTACTATGACAAAATGAACCCCCTCATTTTGTTCATTTTTAAATTAAATGTTTTAAGTGTTACCAGTTTATTCCAATCAAGATGGCTTCAGGTGTGCCATACTTTTGTCATAAGTAAGGCTGTTAGCACTCTAGTTGTTCTTTAGAACACTCTGGGAAGCTGCAGTAGAACACAAAGGAATCAACTGACAGTCTCTGCCCTTGTTGGATGTACATGTTTTACTGAGAATGTCAGACTTCATTCTCACATGACTGAGAAAGATAATGTGAATTTACAGAATTGTGCCTTTGAGAGGAAAGTTCCATTTTATGGCAAAGTGATGGGGTCACAGTAAAAGGTCAAAACAGTTCAGCTCAAACACAGTTCTTCAATCAGTTTGTTACTTGCCTTCGAAGTTGGTATTTAAACAAGCACGAAGTGCACAGGAAATTCCTTTGCAGATCCTGGCTGTTCAAGAGTTCGCTTCAAAAAATAGAAGCGGGCCTCTCAGCAGTGGCCCTGCCATCAATACTTTTTCAATGTTCAGTATTCCAGCCGCATGCGCTCCTTTATCAATATATCCCAAAGGTTCATCTGACGTGAGGAGCGCCTAGGCCTGCTTTTAAAGCCACAATTGAGGTATTTGGCACACAGTGAAAGTTAATTTAAGTTTGAACAATAATGAACATTGAATAATTAAGTGATGTCTAAGTGGCAGTAACGGAGCATTATGGTTGTTGTGGTCCAGATTACCACAAAAATGTGACAAATGCAGTGATGGAAAAATCAAATATTGAAAAGATTGTATTTTCGAAGGATTGAACCGAATAAGAATTTGAAGGAAATTACTCACCATCACTGCAGGGAAAGAATATATTTACCCAGAACTCCAAGGCATATCATTTACTGCCTCTTTAAGGTATTATGTGGGCATTGGTCCTTCTTCAATGTTTGTGAGCTATGTTTTAAAAACTGACGAATCCGCCTAATGAACATTTGCATATGAGGAAGACTTGCATTGAGTTGAAATGTGTTATGCTTCTGTGCCTCTGAATAAAGGATTTGATGAAGCACTGTTGCATTAGGAGTTAGTATTTAACACAATCAGTAGAAAATCTACAGATTGAGGGCCTGGTTCAAAAAGGTAAACTTAGACCAAAAGTCTAAGTTTAGACCTGAAGTCTAAGTTTAGACCTAAAGTCTAACTTTACTACTACTAAAGTTAGACTTTTGGTCTAAACTTTGACCAAAAGTCTAACCTTAGTAGTAGTAAAGTTAGACTTTTGGGCTAAGTTAGACTTTTGGTCTAAACTTAGACCAAAAGTCTAACTTTACTACTACTATAGTTAGATTTAAAGTCTAAGTTAGACTTTTGGTCTAAGTTGAGACCTAAAGTCTAACTTTAGTAGTAATAAAACAGCGTTGAACCATAAAATTACTTATGGAAATGTCACTTTATATGTCATATTAGTAAACTACTGATCACAAACATTAATTACAATATGTGCATATATGCTTTTAAGACTTTCAAAAAACCATGCCAATTTCGTGAATATTCGCAGTAGGAAAATATACATATCGCAACTTTTAGCGACAAATTTGCGAATCTAACTTTAAAAAAAAATCTTTCTGGGCACATCTGTTTCTTGATGCATAAGAAAATGATACTACGTTCTTGATGCCCAATAAAATGAGGACAGTTCCACCAAACAAAGGAGCCCTTGCTTCGTATAGTTAGGAAAAAGCACCCATGTTTGGTAGAGATTTATTTCTTTGTAGTGCCATTGGCTTCTCTGTAGGTGTATGCATGTTATCACAGATTTCTGGAGTCATTTCCTTGTGATCCATTATGCAGTTAGAATATGCACCTAGCATTTACCAAATGAGTTAGCACTTACTAATTAACCAGTATAAACTAGTCCAGCTGGGTAGACATTTTGTGCAAATTGTGGACTCTTGTTGGATAAACAGGCAGGTGATGTTCCTTTCTGGCCCTGATGCTCACCTCACAAATATTTAACCTCAAAGGGAACCACTTACAAAGATAAACATAGCAGGTGCCCCACTTCAAGCTCCACTTCAGTAAAGCACAAATGATCATAACTTCTTGGGCTTTGTAAATGCAAAGCAAATGTGTTTACTCTTCTATTCCACTTTGAAGAACAATATGAAATTCTTAATGGAGGTGAAAGCATTGTTGATCTATTGGAGCACAATCTCATCTGTAGTGACTGTCACAAGTGTATTTTTTTCTCATCATCTCCTGGTGAGGTCAGAGTCCATAGTTCTCCCTTTTAAAAACCCTAAATATGCAAATGCCCAAAATACATAGCACCACCAAAACATCCACTCACAGACACACACAGAGGCACTCACACACCCACTCACAGACCAACACAGACACTGACGCACCAACTCACAGACCCACTCTTACACTAACATACCCACACATACACCCATTCAGACACTCATGCCCACACTCACAGACCCAGACAGAGACTCATGCACTTGCTCACAGACCCACTAAAACACTCATGCACCAACTCACAGACCCAATCACACACTCACGCACCTACTCGAACGCTCATGCACCCAGTAGCAGACCCACTCAAACACTCATGCACCCACTCACAGACCCACACAGGCACTGATGCACCCACTCATACACTTATAGACCCACTCACAGACCAAACTGAGACGGTCAAACGCCCACTCACAGACCCACTCACACACTCACTCACACACTCTCAAAGGTTACAGGTTACAGTTAGGAAATCAAATGTAAAAAATATTTGAAATTCACACAAAAAATAAAGGTTACAGGGATGTTATAGTTGGGAAATAACATTTAAAAATGGTAGAAATTCACAGACAAAAACAAAGGTTACAGGGACGCTATAGTTAGGAAATGGAATAAAAAAAAGTTAGATATTCACTTAAAAAACCAAAGGTTACCGGAAAGTTGTAGTTAGGCGCAGATTTCACTCATAGAAAACCATTCAAGTGCAACAGTTATGGTTACCTGAGCTACCAATAAGTTACACCCCCACAATGCACTGCTTATGACCTCACATATGACTCATGACATGGTCAGTGACATCACTGATAACATCACTGATTCACTCCTTGGTTTTCACAGTGCTACACTGTTGGCTGGAGTGAGACTATGCCCCCAGCATTCCTGCACACAGGAAGGACTGTCTCTGCCTGAACACAGCTGCCTGCTGTTATCATCAAGTGCTTAATAGCGCTAAGACACTTCTGCAGCGCTGGATGTGTGCAGGCATGCACCCGGGCAAAGACTCGGCCAAGACGGGCCCGTATTAGCCCATCATAGCCAGGAATAGGCTGGACCATCCCCATTGATTTCCAGCTTATAGGTACTGTTAATCTCCCTCTACTTCTTTTGGGATTCTTTAAAAGAGGCTGAACTGTTTGCTACGTATGTTTTGGGGTGAGACTACATACCTCTCTGCTTGATGATGGGTAAAAGGAAACCTGCAGTGTGTAACTCTGTTCTGACACCACCTGTTAATTGCACCTCTATTGACCGCATGTTGGAAAGAGCTATGGGTTCATTAGTTCAGAGACTGAACTAACCGAGAGAAGATTATCACTGACTCTGGGTACTATTTCTCCTGGCATGACCCCGGTGAGGAACGCCCCGGCGTTTCAGTGACAACACCACATATCCTCTCCTCCCTTGTTTCTGTATTTATCGCCTCCTCAGAGGTTTTTAATCCAACAGTCCAGGCTGTAGATAGTCATGATAGCTCCAATCATGATGCTACCAGTAAGGCTAAAAGGGCTACTGGTACCAAGCAAAGTGATAATATACTAAAAGAATCACAGGCCAAACCACCACATGCTGTAGGATTGGAGGTTCAGGATACAAATACATCCCCTTGCACTCCTGTTGGGGCGGTGGAGCTCTTTTTCTCATTTCCAGACACGCAAAGCCTGGATCGATTTATAGAGGGCTATTTTGAGAGGGTTCGGGAAATGTTAAACATCAAGCTATCTCCCATAATTTTGCACCTTGAATCTATTGAAGCCCAACTTGCGGCTTTGCCAAGCTTGCTTCCTCTAAAAATCTTTGATGTATCACAGAAGTTAAAGGCACATCACAGACACCCATTTTGCAGACCCACAGGTTTCCAAAGGTTCAAATGAACCACAACATCCCCCCAGCTGGAACGCCATGTTTCCATAGGAAAAGCGTTTTTTGACTTGCCTATATCTTTGGCACCGTTTGACAAATCTTCATGAAAATTTCCCCCAAAAAGTGCCCTGGTGATTCTTGTTGTGCATGGAAAGTTTCGAGTTGAGCTGCCATGCTGGGGCAGAGAAAAAAGGGGGTAAAAAAAAGGTGCGTTTCCCATGTTAATTCCCATAGGACCTTTAGTCAGAGCTGCAGCCCGAAGCACTGGATGGAATTACACCAAATTTGAAAGAAAGGTAGATTTGGTTACGCAGATCACCTTTTCAGTTATTAGGTGTGAGTCCTTCAGTAGTTGTTGAGCAATTAAATAAAAAGAAAATAGTGATATTTGTGGCCGCGATGGCCGCGAATAATGACAAGCTTGTGCAGGGAAATGCAGAGCTCTAATTGACTGCCAACACTTCAACCAGGAAGTGTTGGCGGCCATCTTGGGACTCAAAAGACACACAATTTGTTTTTGCATCTTGGGACTCGGCTTCAGCTCAGTCCCACAAAAAAACATTTAAAAAAAAGAAATGGGGGCAGGATAGGAATACCCTGACCCCCTGAAGTTGGTCTTGGGGTCCCAGAGGGGCCCGCAAGGCCAAAAAAGCATTTTTATAACAAAAAATATTTACGAATTTTCAAGAAAAATAAAATAAAAAAGAAGTACGGCCTCCTACCCTCCTTTAGTAATTGGCCCCCGAGTGTGCCAGGTCCCGGTGCATTTTAAAAATAAAGCTGGGGGGGGCATATGGGCTCCCCTCCTGGGGCTCATTAAGTTCCCGGATACCTCCACCTCCCCGGGGCTAATTCATTGTTAAATGGGGGGCCTCCTGGAGCCCCCAGAGACCACCACCTCCACAGGGCCACATTCCAAAATTAAATTGGGGGCCTCATGGACCCCCCAATGCCCTGGGGACCACCGCCTCCCTGGGGCTTATCCATTTTGATGGCAGGCTCTTGGATCCCCCCCCCAGGCCCCGGGGACCACCACCTCCCTGGGGCCATAATCAACTGGTAATTGGGGGCCTCAGAGACTCCCCCGGAGACTATCACCTCCCAGGGTCCAACCTTTTTTTTTTTTTTAATCGGTGGGGGACCACACGGCCCCCTTCATGACCATTCTCGGACTCGGGGACCGCCACCTCCCTGGGGCAGGTCCTAGTACAAGAAAAGAGGGGGGCCGAGCGCCCTTTTTGTGGAGCCATAGATGGCCCTTGGGACCGGCATCCCCGGGGAACGGCTCCTGCTATGTCCTGGAGTGCGCACCCCTGGGACATAACTACTTACTGTGGCTTAGTGGGAGCTTTACCACTCCTGCCAAGCCACAGCACATGCTTCGCTTCCATCAAGCGAGAGCATTTAAAATGCTCTTGCTTGCTGGAAGCAGAGCAGAATTGCTTTCAGATACAAGGAGCTGCTTTTTCAGCAGCTCCCTATGTCTGAAAGCAGTGCCGGCTCCCGCAGGAGGCGGAGAGTTGGCAGGGGCCTGCAGGCTTCCCCCGCGGTCCCAGTGGAAACTGGGTGTGCTGGGGCACCCAGCAGCCAGGGCCAGGCCCCGGGGGATGGTGTCTCTGGGGTTGAAATTGACCCATGAAGGAGGGGCACGAGGCCCCCCTTCTCCTTTTCAAAAAGGCTGGGTCCCAGGGGATGGGCTCCCTGGGGCTGAAAAGAGGGGCCGCGTGGTCCCCCTCCCCAATTGCAAACAGCGTGGGCCCCGGGGGATGGGGTCCCCGGGGTCAAAATCTGCCTGGGAAGGGGGGCCCCGCAGCCTCCCTCCTCATTAGAAAACAAAAAGGCTGGGCCCCAGGGGATGGGGGCCCCAGGCCTAAATTTGCCTGGGAAGGGGGGCCACGCAGCCCCTCCCCTAATATAAATTAAAAAAATTAAAAATCGTCTGGCCCGGGAGAAGTCACTGGAGGCCCGCCCCCTTTATCAACTACTCTGCAAAGGGGCCTCCTGGTGCACAGCTGGTTGGGGATGAAGTCTTCCTGGCTGCTGTGGTTCCTTGGGGGCCAAGAACCCCTCCTGTTACCACCAGTAAGTCCCACACAGCGGGACTGCTGAGAGCTGGATGGAGGCCCTGTCCCCTTTCTCCACCACTCTTGAAATGCACCTCCTGGTGCACTACTGGTTGGGGGATTAAGTCCTCTTGGATGCTGAGGGACCTTGGGGGCCAAGAACCCCTCCTGCTACCTCCAGTAAGTCCCACACAGCCCCCTTTCTCCACCATCAGTGGGTGTGTCAGTAGCTCTATGGATGAGTACGTGGATGTATGAGTACTTTTTTGGGTCTGTGAATGGGAATGTGACTATTTGTGTGGGTGTCTGAGTTGGCATACAAGACGTTTTATGGGGTGTGAGTGGATGTGTGAGTGGGTCTGTGGATGATGTCACCAGTGATGTCATCAGTGATATCATTTGAGATTTCATCAGTGATGTCACTGACCATGTTATGAGTGATGTAATATGTGAGGTCATAAGCAGTGCATTGTCAGGGCGTAAGTTATAGTTAGCTTAAGTAACTATAACTACTGAACTTCCATGGTTTTATATGAGTGAAATCTGAGCCTAACTATAACGTTCCAGGTAAGCCGCAACTGGATAACAATTTTCAGAGTTTTAATGGGTGACCAAGTGGGATTCTCATCGCTTTTATGATTTTTTACCTGTTGACATCACATAGAAACGTGCAAATGTGGTAAGCGAACTCAGGCATGTACTTCCAACAGGCTTTTTAGTCTGTAGATTAAAGATGCCTAGGTTTTACCAGAAGTTGTCTTTTCCCCCCCAAACGACAAATTGGAATATAGAAATCTCGACAGATACTCAATACTCTGAAAATTATCCATACGGTGAACAGATTCTGATGTGAATAAAATTTCCCAACAGTAAGCAAAAATGTCCCAATATATTTTTGGGGGATTTGTCACACACTGTGGTATGAAACTCCTTGTTACACACCCTCACCTGCAGAATGCATGCAACAGGAAGAGGGAGCGAGTGCCATGGAAGGGCTTTAGGCCTAGAGACACCTGTGTGTTTCCACAAACATTGCTACCAGAAGACATCTGAAAGGCATGCAAGGGAAACAGTACTCGTCCCCTCTTCCTTCCCAGAAACCTGCAACCAGATAGACATCACTTAATTTTCAAAAAGGTAGACAAGCACTCCCAAGGATTTATTTTTTGATTTCTTAGTAAGATGTCATCACTTTTCACTAAAGTCATATTTGACAGGATTGCGGGCTTACTATTCTAACCCAATATTTAGAATTTCTGTCAGGCAGCTTTCTATGGAATAGTAACACCTATTTACAGCTCATAGAAAAGGCAGAAAAGTGACATAATAATAATAATCATAATAATCATTATAATAATTAATTATGATAAGTATTATTATTGGTTTTATTGTTATGCTGTTGGTTTGTTGTTGGTATTTTTATTGTTGTTATATTTATTATCATTATTATTATTATTATTATTAGTAGTAGTAGTAGTAGTAGTAATAGTAGTAGTAGTAGTAGTAATAATATTAGTAATAGTAGTAGTGTATTTGCTGGGCCAAAGTCACGGCCCTGCAATAATGATTAAACTTCATGAAGGAACTAAAGCTAGTTAGATATGATAAGGATGGAGCAGTAACATGGGAGTTTTCATAGTATAAAAATCGGTCAGGACACATATTGACCTGACCCTGCTTAACAACTCTATTAAGGACCTTAGCCAGTGTCTTTGAGTGTTTTTGGCAAATTTTGCCAGCGTGTAATCAAAAGCGATTCTTGTGCTTCCTTCTTTATGCTGACTACATCGTTGTATGGACCCAGGTGGAAAGGCCTCTTGTTATATTCCATATAGGTACCATAATATAGGCCCCGGTAACTTCATTACCCTTCACTTATATTCTTCCCTACATTACACTTGTCACGGTTTACAGGGACTGACCTTTTACCTAGATACGGCACTGCATTCAGAACGCGGGTTTTCCCTAGTTCGAAATCTCATCCATTATGCATGAGGATTCTTGAAAGCACAGCAGGACTACCATCTCCTGTATAAAATCTATGTACATAGTTCATGCCCGGCGTCATCCTTAGGCCGACACAGTAATACAGTGAGGTAGGACCCCTGGGGAGACCTCTGGGTATATATACATCACATCTTGCTAAGATAGAGCAGAGGAGTCCGAGACTTCCCGGCCGACACACTGACCAGAGACGCTGAGGTTCCTGCATGCAGACACTCCAGCTCGCAATTGTCTAACATCTCTCGCGGGGTGTCCAACTCGAGACAAGGACGGGGTCCCACAGTCTCTCACTTCAGGTAATGGGGTTGACTAAATCCTAGAGGGATTCTTGGCTTAACACCTACATACATGCTAGGTACACTTAGGTACATCTAGTTAGGGAGGCATCGTAGGAGTATGCATCTTTTATCATGTGTTTTATATACTCTAATGTATTAATGATTATTGTAAGATGGTAGAACTATACCATCCATTTACTTTTCTAGTACTGCTAATCATTTATATCTTATACTGTCTAGCGGTTGTTGCAGCTCATCTATTTTACACCAGAATAACAACTGTTCAATAATGCTTATTGAAAACGCCCAGCCTGTTTGTTCTGTGTATCTCTCTGAGACAGACTAAATAAGCACGAGTGACTGAGCGAAAATTGTATATTGTTTCCACAGTCCTGAGGGATCAGGGTTGTCATGTTCGATGGTTGCCAGGAACCATTCTCTCCTTGGTAAGAGGAGATTCTAGTGGCACTGTGAGCTAGTTGGTACAAAAGGACAACATACCCGGTGGGGGTGATCAGAGATCGTCTGACACCAATCCTACAGTGTATGTTGTCTAAACGTGCAGATCCTGTATACTTTTTATAGGAACTACACGACACTCTGCAGGTATTTTAGAAGACTTTCTGGATTACTGCTTGTAGAACAAGATGTAAGTGAATATTCCAGAAACAAAACTAATGGTGGTGGACAGGCACCTGCCCACCAGAAGAACACTTTTAACAAATGGTTCCCCGCTACTGTTATTGATTTTGTATTCCTGGCAGTAGGTTATATTCCTTCCTCAAGTGGAAGAATCAAACTGATAAGAATCAACCTGCTTGAACACATAAAAGAGAAGTAACTATACATATTGTACTAAACTAGGCGGGTACTCAATTAACTCTGCTTAAGGGATCTGTACAGCCAAGTCAGTCAATCAACGATATATGGAGCAGATGATTGGGTATCTTGTTTATCTACATTATTGTGGTCACACCCAGTAGATTTCCTATGCACCAAAGGGAAACTGCAAACATTTTGGAGAAAAAGAAATTGGCGGGTGTCTCTCACATTACTCCAAGGTATTCTAGGGTAGGGAAGGGTGTTGGGTGTCAGTCAAAATTGTCAGAGAAACTCAGCAATAGGTGATAGATATGTGAAGCAAGACCCAAAACCCCCAAATCAGCACACAAACGCAAGTGTTGATATTTTACAAGAGACTAATATTTATTGTTAGTTATTCTCTTATGAATATGAGTAAAAATTATGGCCATGACAGTTAGTAACTCAGCTAACAAAATAAATAAAACCGTGAACCCTAACTCCTATCGAATTTCCTCACAGTTCCCTAACCAATTAGTATAATACTGATTTATGTCACCGCTAGCCGAATTAAAGCATAATTTGTCTTAGAATATCTATGGCAAGATTAGTATTACCCCCACATACCTTTATCCCTTTATGAACTGCTACTTTCAGGCTCCACGCTGCATGTTAGAGAAGCGAGTGACCGAGCCCTGAGCAGGCGATGCCGCCATTGTTTGCCGTTCCTGAGTGGCGGTTTGAGGTGAATTGCGGTGGTTTGAGGTGGTGCGGAGGCAAACGAGGCAGCCCAGCCACGTGCATTGCCCTGTTTGCCACTGCCGCCTGCCACATTGAGGAAGACCGGCGGCTAGCGGCTCTAAAACGACAGAGCCGAATTCAGCCATTGAAACCCACCCAACTGCCTACCTCAAGGTCACGTGGCTCACAGCCCACGCTGCACACCTGATGATTACATGTGTGGCTGCTAGGACAGACCAGGCTTCTTGGTGGAGGGCACCTACAGCTCAGAGTGGAGAGAAGCAGCACCAGGGTCACCATTTGGAGCAGCAGGGGAGTGGCATAAGTATAAATTTATTGTTTCAATTAATAAAAATTGTTACAAAAGGCCGTGCATGGTGTGTCCTTCCAAGGACCTTCTTCGGTCATTAAAAAAACAGCATCGTATCATTTCATTTAATACATGTTGAGTGGTTTCCAAGAACATAAAATTGAGGTCCATAGGAACTTAATATATGCTCGCTGATTTGGGCCTGAGGTCTCACTTTAGACCGAAGCTCGATCTTTGCTCATGAGTTCTTTAAGTTGTCGTGCAAATTTCGCTAGTCTAGCCAGTTCCATGGGGATCTCTAAGTTAAAAAGAAGCTTCATTGCATCTAGGCAGGTACGGATGCCATATATAAAGACAAGGGTTTTAATAAAGTGCAACATGCGTGTCTCCATTCAGGGCAGATACAAACTAGGTGGGCCAGAGACTCCTCGAACTGATGGCACAGTCTGCAAGAGGCGACCCCCTCTAGGGATTTCCAGCGGGTGTTTATATCTTTTATTGGCATAACCATTAGTCTGACTGACAGGATTTGCTTTAGTATTGATTTGTTCAGAGCTGAGTCAAGGTATGGCTGCCTCAGTTTGTCCTTGTAGGAGCTGGCTATAATCCCAATGTTGCTGCTAGAGGACTCTAGGGCCCCAGGTCGTCTCGCTTAGATAATAGTCTTACTTGTTTCCTTAAAATGGTTTTAAGCAGTCCTGGTTATTGAAGAAAGTAACCCCAGTTGGACATATCAAGGTGCAGTTCAGTGAGGGCAGTTAATAGAGCATCTGCCCAAGGATTTTTGCCTTTCGTGAACATTTCTTTCAGAGTTGCTTTCATCGTGTTTGGAGGGGCTGCGCATATCTCTCGGTAATATCGGATGATCGATGGCCAGGGTTCATAAGATTGTTTACTTAGTCCCAAATTCCAGCCGTACTAGAGCATTCCTGGCGTGTGCTGATATCTGGAAAATCTGTTTAAATGCTCGGCAGTTGGCAGACTCCATGATGTTAATTAGGGCCCCAGGAAAGACTAGTTGCCCATAAGAGATTGAAGGAATTAGCTTAGCTTTTATAACCTTACGGATAGGCTCAGTTGTCGGACTGCACAATTTTGAATTGAGTTTGCAGAGAGCATATGTCACCGCCTTGGCTTTTGATTCTATGGACGCAAGGTGTGCTGTCGACTTGCCGTTGCTCGTGATCCATACCCCCAGGTAGTTATACTTGATTGTTGTAGATATTTTCAGGTTGCCCATTTTCCATAGATGTTTAAGTTTGTTAGCATATTTTCCAAAGATCACTACCTTTGTTTTACTAGTGTTGGCTGTCAATTCATTTTCTTCATTGTAGGTACTTAGTGCATCCAGTGCTCTTTGCAGGCCCGTCTTCGTGTGGTCTATTAAGACCATGTAGTCAGCGTATTGCATTAAAAACAGTCTGGTCATCCCAATTTTGGATACTAACAGGTTGGCTTTTTATATTGTTTTGCCAAGGTCTGCAGTATATAAATTAAAAAGTAAAGGTGCCAATACACAGCCTTGTTTCAACCCTCGGTCCGTGTATATCTTCTTTGCGGCTCTATTCCGTGTCAGTTTGATGTGTACCCAGGTTCTTGTATAGAGGGCGATAATGGCGTTCTGCAGCCTGGTTGGGATCCCCCAGCAGCAGGGGAGTGCACAGCTGCTGCTGTGTCCTCCAGTGAACCGGAGCACCTTTAAAACTACCAGGAGGCAGGTGGTAACTGGTGGCAATACAGTAGGGTGGCTGCCTAGGGCACCACACAGGACTGAGCCCGGCCACACGGAAGCAGCCCACTAAGTTGGGGTGCGGCTTGTGCGGCCTGTGTTTGCTCCCCCCGTGCCCTCGTGCCAATCTCCTCCCGACTCACCATCTCCAGAGCTCCCCTCCCTTAACACTGTCTCCTCTGGTTCCAAAACTTCAACAAAGCTCATGAGGGATAGCCCTTCAACTCCCCCAATCGTAATACAAAATCCACCCTACCCACTGATAGCGCCACCGGCAAGCTGGACTACTGTTGTTTGTGCTCTTAACACAAAGGGGACCTCCGAGGAAGGTCCATTGTTAAAAACCATCAAAACCTACACTAACTGCTGACGAAAAACCTTGAAGGCTCTATCTAACAAAACCTAAACAAATTTAGACCAAGGGCTGTCTGGACCAGTGTTAGAACTCAGCTAACTGCCACAGTCCAGTTTGAACAAACATCTCCCCCTGTGATGGGGTAGTGCTTGGCGGGGTAATAAGGTGCTTGGACTGGAGGTCGTGCAATCAGGAAAGACAAGGGTGGCACCGACAAACATGAGGCGCAATCAAAGGCACACACGTTCACTTAAAATCAACTACACACTTGAGCCCACCTCGCAAATGGCATGGCAGACCCAGTACGGTGACAGTCTTCACCTATTTCCAAGGCGTGTTGCTCAGCAGCAAGAACAACAGATAAGCACCTTGAGCAAATTCAATTTTTTTAAAAACCCAATGGATGCATTATTTTCACAGAGCAAGGATGCAGGAGTCCTAAAAACTACAACCGCACACCTTTCCCAAAACCGTTCAACAATCTATAGGTGCCCAGGATGATCCACGGTCACAGCAATAACAGAGCAAAAGAAAAAGGCACCTTTCTAATGGGAGGAATGGGCAATAAAAGTCTTGAAGCAAGAGACAAGTGGCTAACCCTGAGAGATAATCTCACAACAGCCAATACAGCAATGGAAAATCCGGGGTCTACCTCCATGCAGGCAACCGTGGCAAACTCTATGGAAACATTCTCATTCGGTAGCACCACTACTGAAAGACTCAATGCCACTCCAGCTCAAGCCAATCACCTGGAAGAAAGGAAGAGTCTCCTAGATATTGCTGAGTAGCACCACGTCCCTACACAAACAGCATCAGCTATAGAGCCCTTGAAACTCTCCACTTGACATTGAGGGTGACGATAGGTGTCCCCTTTCAAAAATGTCCTGGCTCATCGGCTAGTCCCTGAACAAAATAGTAGCAGCCCTCAGCCAGCAAAGGAGCGGGTCCCCTCATCCTGAAAGATCGTCAATCCTGTCATTAGAAGCTACTCCCTAACTCCAGGAATTGAGCCCGGCAGCCTCCGATTTAAACAGGCACCCAATGGACCCTCACATCTCCCCTCTCCCCAGTATGGACCAGCTCAGAACTAAACTATATGATTTCAGAAGTTCTGCAACACGACAAAAAGAGGGGTCAAGGGACACTTGGGATGTTTTGCTACATTTGTTCCAATTAGTAGTCAACACACTAACATACCAGTCAAATAAACGTAATCTGCAGGTGGACCTTCTCAATACCATGGCAATTTGCATTATGGCAATCGATTCCAAATTAGGTGCCTTAAACTCAAACTCACTGATACAACAAGCACAGTTTGAAACAGACCAACTCACCATAATTTGATCATGCGGCACGGTGAGAGATAAACTTGCATGCCTCCTTGCCACCCTAGCCACAGTGCTGTCAGAAATAAAATTCAAACTAAATCCAAGATCTACGGCAACACATGAATCAACTGCTCAAAATGCTATGGACAGTGCTCCAAACAGGAAGCAACAACCAGAGGCATCAAATGTAATCTGTCACCAGAGCAACACAAGTGCCCAGTCCCCCCTAAGACGGACGCACATAGCCCTGGGCCAGTTACCTCTCAGTCCATTGGAAAAATGCTACTATCAAAAAAACAGCGCAAGAGAGTCAGAAAGATTCTTAAAAAACAGTGCATAAAAGGAGTTTCAACTACACAGCATGAACAAATACATTCCATCTTTAGACCAGCCACTAAGATCATAGCTACAGCTAACAAACCACAAGAGGGAGCCACATCCTGCCTTGAAAGGAACCTGTCTAGTGGACCAAACTCCATTAGTGTAGATAATGGCATTGTGGAGACTCCTAAAGTACCTCTTGTGCAAACGAACCTGTCTAGCGGAACAAACTATGTCAATGCAGACAACGGCAATATGGAGACATCGAAAGCACCTCTTGCACTTCTTGCGCAAACAAAATTGCCAATTATACGAAATGATCAACTGGCAAAGTAGGCACCAGAGGAGGCCTTGACAAATCCTGCTAGAGCACTGGCTACAGATGAAGGAATACACCCCTTGGCACTTGCTGCTAAATTCCCAGATATTCAATCTCCATAAATAGCCCTTTGGTCTTACCATATTGAAATAAGTCAGACCAACTATCTGTGGCAAATAAACAAAAGGGAAGATCAGTCGACCAACTCACTGATATTGAGCCCTTGCTCTTCTCCAAAGGTTTGCACAGAGTACACCAACACTACAAGAACTGACCCATTGGTAACTATAAAGTTTTTACCCTCCTCAGAGGCCAGCATGTCTTCAGGCAAGAAAACAGAGTTGAGGATTGCAACATCCCTCAGAGGGTATGTAAATTTACCTTTACCCCAAAATACAAATCCCATAGGTAGTTAGACTTAATCAACAGAGGCACAATCCTCCGAATGGTCCAGGAAGTCCCGACCTTACGGCATATTATATCAGCTGATATGCAAAGAGTTGCCTTACGCTGTACTCCGATATCTAACCCAGAAGAATCCACCATAATCACCTGAGCAAATGCACTGCTTGCTGAGCAGGTGTGGAAGGAGAAACTGACCTTTGAAAAATGGGGCATCGAGATTTCATATCACCAGGACACAGCATATCCTCAATTCTTAATACAAAGTAGCTCTGATCAAGGTCCCCTCCTATAACCTTGTCAAGAGCAATGAGCAAATAAGAATCTCTGGCCCCATTGCACGACCAGCTCCAGACAACATCAGTCCTTAGAGAGGCAAGGAGACACTCAGTGACGTCCTCAGCCCCAAGGTCAACAACAGTGGGAGCAACTGTGATGTTAAATTGACACTAAGTCAAGTTCCAACTGTCTGAATGAATGAATTGCAAGACTTGTAAAGTGCACGGCTACTGCCAGGCGTGTCCCGGCGCCAATGAACAAGCAAGAGCAGAAGAGATAAAAAACAATCAAAGAGTAAAAAGCCAAGTCTTCAGCTGTTTTTTGAAAGGCTGTTCACTCGTTATTAACCGCAACTCGGCTGGCATGTTATTTCAAGCTTGCGAGCCCAAGAGGGCAAAAGATCTGCCTCCTGTTTTTGCTCTCCTAACCCTGGGGACCCTGGTGAAATGCCCAGCAGATGACTGTAGTGTTCTAAGGGGAGAATAAAATTGAACCCTATTGGACAGGTACTCTGGCCCAGACTGATGAAGAACTCTATGCATCAGTGTGAAGGTTTTAAACAGGATCCTTTTCCTAACAGGTAACCAATGTAAATTGGTCAGATGGATCATCATCGATGCACGTCTGGGAAGATAGAGTACCAGACGGGCCGCTGCATTCAGGACTATCTGCAATTTCTGCAACAAATATTGAGGAAGGCCTGCATACAGGGCATTAGCATAATCCCATCTGGACACTACCAGGGGCCAGAAGCACAGTGGTCCTGACAGGTAAAGAGAGAAATTGTAAAAATGTTTTGGCCAAACGCATCAGGCCAAAGCAAGTGCCAACAACTGTGTTAATCTGAGCTTGGAAGGTCAGCTGCTTGTCAAACTTGACACCCAAGTTCTTTACTACTTCAGCTTGGACCTTCGGTGGAGGGGTCTCATCCAGTCAGTGCACTTATAGATTCAAAGTAAAATTATGGCCAAACTAAGAACCTCGGTCTTATCAGGGTTGCACTTAAGTTGATTAAGACTCATCCACTGAAAGACCGCAAATAGACAGGGTTTGATAGCCTCTTGATCCAGTGGCTCATTTTTTTTAAATGAGAAGAGTAACTGAGTGTCATCGGCGTAGCACACTATTTTGGTCCCAAAAGACTCGACCAAAATTGCCAGCGGGCCATATAGATGTTAAACATCGTAGGGATAAGGGCCAAGCCCTGGGGTACTCCCACCGAGACAATACTCTTACTGGAGAAGAAAGGAGGCCTCCAAACCTCTTGGTATCTATCCTCCAGAAAAGATCTTAGCCAGTTTAGAACTGAACCCCTGATTCCAATCTCGCCGAAGCAGGCAAGCAGCCTGGAATGCAGCAACCATATCAAAGGCGGCCGAAAGATCTAACAAGACTAGGACTGCCGTGCCCCCTGCTTCTATGGTACGTTTGATCTCCTCAGATACCTCTAGAAGGACAGTTTCAGTGCTAAATTTAGGTCTAAACCCAGACTGGCTAGAATGAAGGAGCTTGTTGGACTCTAAATAACTGGAGAGCTGATGATTCACAAACTTCTCAGCAATTTTTGATGAGACAGGTAACAGGGAAATTGGCCTGTAATTGCTGAGGATGTTAGGATCAGCGTTGGGCTTTTTCAGGCGCGGCAAAAACTTAGCCTACCTCCAAATAGAGGGAACAATCCCAGATGCTAGAGATCTACTCATGAGAGAGTTTAACACTGCATTAATGACATCCACTCCCTTTGCTAGAACAGATGGGGATAATGGTCAGCAGGAGAATCCGATCTCAAATTGAGTATCTCGAGTCTCAACTCTTCTAGCAGAATGGGATCAAAGGAGGAAAAAGCATAACTGATATCTTCAGAGGGGTGGAAATGGAGGTCCCTAGAATTCACTGCTCCAAGATTGCTTTGAAAGTCTGTAATTTTTTTTTTTTTTAAAGGAGGTCAATTGCTCACATTGTATGGCCAACGAATCTACATTCTGATGGCAGGCAATAGGGTCAAGATAATTTTTGACAATCGTTTATAATGTCAGTGGACTTATTCTCTGCCTTTTCAATCTTGTCCTCGTAAAAGTTTTTCTTGGACAGATTAATTAATTTAGAGTAGTTTTTTTAGGGCAGACTTGTATTTAATTTTGGCCTCTAAGCTATAGTGCAGAACCAACCTCTTTCTGCTTTCTTGCAAGTTTTCTTGGACATCCTAAGATCTTCATTAAACGAGGGGCAAGAAGACTAAGTCCTACCAATTAGGTGATTGGCCGGTGGGGAAGCCAGTTGTTCTGTCGCAGATCAAACCCAGTTGTCAAAAACATATATATCTGACTCAAGTCAACCAGAGAGAAAGGGTATTGTATTCCCTAGGGTAGTTACCTAACTGGTCTGAGAAATCTTAGAGAAAAGCCAGGGTTTTGATGTTGGAGCAGGATTTTTCCGACAGCCCTGTGGAGTAACAAACCACTGAAGTTAATTAAATAATGGTCTGTCCATGGAAGAGGAAGGGGCTTTAAATACTTAATTAAGTATTAGAAAAGATCAGATCAATAGTGTGGCCCTCAATGTGACTGGGGTTGAAGGCAAATTGGAAAAAAACAAGTAGGGCCAGAACATTAGTGAGGCTGAGTGCATCTTTATTAGCAGGGCAGTCCCAATGTATATTAAAGTCCCTAGTATGTAGCAGTGTGTAAAGCGAAGTAAAACTTGAGATGTAACCTGATTAAGAGAGTCCAAAAAAGGACCAGCTGTGCCAGGTGGACATAAATCAAAAGGCCTCCAACTGAATGATGAGCATGCAAAGCAATGCAGATGCCAATGGCTTCCGCTCCTAAAAGGTCGTTTACTGCAAATGCCGAGCATCGATAGATGTCCCGAAAGATAATGGCTATAGCTTCACCTCTTCCATGTGTACGGTCAAGGTTATTGATCTTATACCCAACCGAGATAGCAAATTTCAGGAGAGGTTTAGAGGTAGTTATCAGCCAAGTTTCTGTCATAAAAAGGACATCAGGTTTCTCATTGCAAAGGAGATCTTGAATGCAAACAGCGTGCTTAGGCAGGCACCGCATATTTACCAACAGGGCTTTGAAAGAAATTTCGTAAGGTGTACTGCCACAGGAGTTGTCACAAGTGGACCTAGAGATGGGTACATTAGACTTCCAGAGACATGAAGTACAGAGTATTAGCCTCTAAAGGCATAGATATACATTGGCAAGGAGGGGACTTCCAGAAGGCAAGAAGCTCTTCTTTAGAGTAACTTAATTTAGTCATATCCTCTGATGAAAAAACAGCATAGTGGCTGGCACTGGCCATTTCCGGGACGCGGACGGACGCAGATGGACTTGTCTCAGGCGTGCCTTCGGAGGGACCGCTGCGCGTCCGCCACAGGCCCTTTTAAATTGAGCATGGGGAAAGCAGCCAGCGAGCAACCAGCCCAGCCCACAAAAACACTGGCACGGGGAGGTACAAGAGAGCCCTACTTGACTGGATGGCATGAAGGCTTTACACTGCCGCCATAAAAAGTCACACAAGTTTCTTGAGGTTTCTGCCAAAAACGCACAAATTCCCAGCTTAGCCTCGTAAAAAACCCCGTGCCTCCCATTCCCTCCTTAAATTGTCACAGCAAAAATTCCCCCCATCCCCAACTTCCAAAAACTTGCCAAAATTCTGAAAGCACAATTGTCAGAAAGATGCAAATGCAAAGTGCAAACAAAAGATACAAAAATTACATAGGTCTAAAAGCAATTTGTTCTGGTAACAGTTTAAAAAAATACAATTTAAAAAAGGTAACGAAGTGCTGCTCTTACTGTCCGCTGCACGTCCGCCACAGGCCCATCTAAATAACATTGGGAGAGAAGCCAGTGAGCAAACAGCCCCGCCCAAAAAAACACAGGGCCTCATTTATGAAAAGTGACGCATCGCTGCGTGAAAACAGCGATGCGTCACTTTTCATTGCGCCCTCCTTGCGACATGCTGGATGCGTCATATTTACAGTATGACGCATCATGTCGCAAGGAGTTACAGATACGTCAGTATTTCTGACATATCTGTAGGCGCAAAAATGACGCATTGCTGGAGTGTGTCACAAAAGTGACGCAACTCCAGCAATCGGTCATTTCCCATGGGCAAGTCCCATTTCAAATGTGCCTGCGTCAGTCTTACGCCTGCTGTGAGGCAGGCGTAAGATATTGACGCATTTGCGTCCTAGAAGTGACGCAGTGAAATCTCATAGATTTCACTGCGTCACTTCTACGAGGCTTACTTGCGTCGGAACGCCCACCCTGCATATATTATACCTGGCGAAGGTATAATGTGGCGCAGGGGTTTACAAAGTGACGCATCTACCTAGATGCGTCACTTTGTAAATATGACGCAACATGGTGCATTTTTTACGCCGCTGGTGCGTCACAAAAAGTGATGCACCGGCGGCGCAAAAGTGACGCAAGGGCTCATAAATAAGCCCCACAGGGGTGGGGGAATACAAGGCAGCCTTACTTGACTAGATGTCGTGAAGGCTTTACACTGCCGCCATAAAAAGTCACACAAGTTTCTTGAGGTTCCTACCCAAAACACGCAAATTCCCAACTTCGCCCCG
This sequence comes from Calotriton arnoldi, assembly GCA_963921515.1. NCBI lineage: Eukaryota > Metazoa > Chordata > Amphibia > Caudata > Salamandridae > Calotriton > Calotriton arnoldi. The sequence goes on along the minus strand of CAWUFW010024742.1, from coordinate 2,353 downwards.
TATAAAACCGGGGTCCCGTGCCTCCCATTCCCCCCTTAATTTGCTGCAGCAAAAATGTCCCCCCCATCACCAACTCCCCAAAACTTCCCAGAATTCTGAAAGCAGGATAGTCGGAAAGATGCAAATGCAAAGTGCAAACAAAGGATAAAAAAATGACATTGGTCTAAAAGCAATTTGTTCTGGTAACAGTCATAAAAAATACTGACAAGAAAAAGAACAATCCGATGAGCTGGTAAGCGAAAATTTAGCATTTTGCTTGAGGAATGTCGAGGGGCCTGCAAAGCAAAATTGAGAATGTGCATTTTTTAGCCTATATAAATTCTTTTCACCTAGTTATACCCTAGGAGACTTGGGTTCTGGTCCTCCTTGACATACCAGCATTTCTAGGTATCTGCAAACCAGTTTAAAAACTCACATGCTTGGACACCCCGCCGGGTGTCTAGCCATCTACGCACTGGTTTAAACAATGCTAAAATAGAAGAGTTACAAATGGGCCACCCCTACCTGCAAGCTGTGAAACAATCAGAATGCTTCCATGACATCGAACAGCCGCTGCTGATAATAAACGTCTACATCCTCCCTAAGCCCGCTAAGAAGAAGGCAACAATTGATTTCCTATTGTCATTCATCACTTACCAAATATCTTCCAATCCCACGCCACTTGTTTTTAAGACTGGTGACTTAAATATGAACCTATTGCAGGAAGCAGTGCACGATCAAATAATGGAAACTCAAAACCAGATCTGGCAAATTCCTCTGTTCCACCCATGGATGCAAAGGAGGGACGACAGGGGTTTGAATTTTGCCGACAACCTAGAGCACCTGGGTTGAGAGCTTTAAATGAGTGAACTAAACCTGATGTCCCTGCTAAGTCTACTTTTCACTGGGGCAATGGCAAACTTGATCTTAGAATACACACTAGTGCCCCTTCCCCTATTTCATATGGTTTGCCTCTATGAGATAGGAATTCGACTGGAAAGTGACCATCAACTTCAAAAGATCCTGCTAAACCTATACTGTAGGTTCCATGACCAATCTCAAGAGGACATGGGCACAGTCTCCACTATCAACTACAAGAGGCTAAGTTTGTCGACAAGATCTATTGCCCGGGTGGAACTCAAAGCAAGAAATCAATAAGAGACTATACTCAACTTATCCTCTGACTTGCTGGTGCAATGGGCCCAGCTATTGGTCCTCCTTCTTGCAGACCAAGGGCACCCATCGAGAAAACCAAACCTTCTACCAGGGGATTGCCCTCGGAGCTCTTCAGCCCAACTCATTACAGCAAAAAAGAAACTTTACCACTCTCTTAGTCTTCTTCGAAACACCCCAAGCTCTACAATACAGAGGTCTGCTTCATCTAAGTTGAGACCCTGATACAAAAAAGCAACATGGGAGTCAGCTAAGTGGAGACAGACCAGTATTGGCACAAGTCTCTACAGCTACTAGAAGAATGGACGCCAGAGAATTTTGGAGACTGGTAAATCACACTACAGGAGATAGGCCTCCCCCAACATCCTCTAACAACTTGGAAGAAGCATTGACTGCTTAACTTCAGGAAATGATCGGGGTCAGTTAAACTGCATTGGCGAACTCTGAAAGAGAAGCAATAAACTTGACGGTCAAAAAAACACATGAAGCCATCCTATTAGAGGATGTACTAAAAGTAATTACATCAGGGGGGCGCGACAGAGTCCCCGGCCCCAACGACCTACCACACTTTTTTTTTTTTAAACCGAAATACTGGGCCGAACATGTGTGCGACCTTTACAACCATGTCCTTCTCTACCAGGTTATTCCTGTCAGCTAATGGAGAGAAAAAATATTTTGCCAAAATGTTGTTGGCTTAACTAACCAAAAGGGCAATGCAAGACTCACTGGTCCCGGTGACCCAAACAGGATTTGTTAAAAAAGACAGGCACAGTCACAAACATCGTAATGCTTACCCTACTAATTGATAAAACCAAATCTCATTCTCAAAACCTCCACCTCTGTTTCATGGATTTTCGCTCCGCCTTTGATGTGGTACAGTGTAACTCTTGTTGCCATAAGCTTCTGAGCTGGGGAATTTCTCTGACACACCATAGAGCCTTCCAACTACTATACACTAACACATGGACACGGGTAAGACTGGGAACTGGGACAACCGTTTTAAGAAAAATGTATAAGAGCAACTGTCTGAAACAAGAATGTGCCCTTGCCCCATTCCTGTTCAATTTGTACCTAGCAGAGCTGACAACAATCCTTAATAAAGTTAACTCACATGCCCCAAGACTGTCTAGGTTTAATGTTTCTCACATGCTGTACGCCGACGATGTAGTTCTGATCCAGGGCGTAACAAACACCCCGCAGC
>CAWUFW010024741.1:0-55446 GCA_963921515.1 Calotriton arnoldi | reverse complement strand
ACAAAGTGAACTCTTACTAAATGTAGAACTTAAGTAATAAATGTGGCACAAATTGCAGATGTAGGGAATCACAACCAGTAATTACTGGCAAAACCTCGTACTCAGCAACATCGTCCTGCAATCATAAACCATATTATGCAGTCATCATCACATTAGGCGTGAAATCTATTCTCGCGCCAGCCTCACCAGCATAAACACCTTATGCAATCATCTCATAAGTCTAAACGCATTGGTGCAATAACCTCCTAAGCATAATTTCACATTAGGGGCATAACTCACAGTAGAGAATGAACTCAAACATAAGCACAGTATGCAGAAACCTCATAATCATAGCAAAACCACATTTAGGCAGGCAAAAATCAGGGTGCCGTGAATCACAATACAGGAATCACATTTCTAGCACCACATAAATCACATTAGGGCCTGGCGCTCCTACAAACCCTACAGTCCCCCTGGCCAGCCGGCCTTCTTGAAAGAGGAGTCTCAAAATGCCCTATGTCCACCAAAGTCAGGGCTGCTGCCAAGGCAGCGGAATTCTCAAGTGCGCAAATGCGCATACCTAAACGTGGCAGCTGGCGCCAATTGCCGTGCAGCTGTGAAAGTAGCTGGGGCAGAGGAGTGCATCTCACTCCTGTCTCAATCACTAAATGCCCCTCAAAGAACTGTGGCCCCAACGCTAAGAACAGCTGCCCACTGCACTTGCTGGGCAGCTGTGGATGGGCTCAAGGCCTCGGCACTCACTGTGCCCTTTGAACAATTACGCAAGAACGTTGCAGCTGCTCGCCGCGCTGGTGCGGCGCGGCTGTGAATCAGCAGCATAAACACCGGGCACCACTGTGCCTCTGGACCCCCACTCGGGGCCTTTTAAATGCAATTACCCCACATTGCAGCTGCCCTCTATCAGGCGGGGCAGCTGGGGGAAATGGCCTGAGCCCCACTCTGGGACTCGTAACACAAGGATTGCCCTCAAAAGCACGGACCGAGCACTGGCACTAATAGTGCCTGGGGAGCCCGCTCACCGGGCTCCTCCTGGGGACCATCACTCGGTTCCCCCGTGTGCCCTCTGCAGCCCCCACTCACCCGGGCTGTTTGGTTCGGGACTCCGGTCCCGGCGGCATGCGCGGGAGAGCCCCACTCCTCGGGGGCTCTCTCTCCCTCTCCCTCTGGACTCCGCTTTTCGCGGCAGCAACACGCGGGGCTCCCTCCTCGCCACGGAGCCCCGCCGACCGGCTGCAGCACTTCCTCCTTTTGGCCCCCTCTCCTGACTTTGTCTCGGCCAGGGCCGGTGCACGGGACCTCTCCTCCACCACACGGGAGGTCCCGCCCTAGTGCAGGCAACCTCTTCACGGTCTCCTCTTCGCCCGGAGATTTATTCACGCATTTCATGCATGCCAGACTTGACCACACTGCTCCTCTCATAACAGGAATTACCATTGACACACACTGATCAGGGAATCCCCAATGCATTCCTATGGGAGGGGCAGGCCCAACTTTACAAATGTAACACAGAGAGCGCACGCACTTTTCACTGGACCACAATGACGAGAAAGTGCCCAGAGGCCTAAAACCACCCACACCAGGTCACAGAAAAAAGGCAAAAAGTTTAGGGGTGAACCTGCCAAGGGCCAAGTCCAACACAACCCCCTTCCAGCCAAACGCAGGGTAGACCAATCAAGGTATTGAGGCTCCAGTCTCTTCGGAGGCGTGGGTTCGAATCCCACCGCTGCCACCAATGTTAGAAATGGGATCTCTGGTTGGCTAAGGCTTGCGCCAAAGCCAGGCAGAGACCACTACTCTAGTCAGGCGAGGAGTTACACGCCGAAGATAACCCCTGCTCACCCCCTTGGTAGCTTGGTATTCTCATAACACATTAGAATAGTAATCACATAAAATACATTGTGCCACCTGGCACTAGGTAATATCTACAAGGGATTATTTACACCTGACTGGGCCAACTGGACCACTGTCAGAACCATCACAAAGTGAACTTAGTAAATGTAGAACTTATAATAAATGTAGCACAAATTGTAGATGTAGAATACAACCAGTAATTACTGGCAAAACCTCGTACTCAGCATCGTCCTGCAATCATAAACCATATTATGCAGTCATCATCACATTAGGTGTGAAATCTATTCTGCGCCAACCTCACCAGCATAAACACCTTATGCAATCATCTCATAAATCTAAACGCATTAGACAATAACCTCCTAAGCATAATTCACATTAGGGGCATATCTCACAGTAGAGAATGAACTCAAACATAAGCACAGTATGCAAAACCTCATAATCATAAAACCACATTTAGAGGCATAAATCAGGGTGCGTAAATCACAATACAGGAATCACATTTCCTAGCACCACATAAATCACATTAGGGCCTGGCGCCCTACAAACCTACAGTCCCCCTGGCCAACTGGCCTTCTTGAAAGGGATCTCAAATGCCCTATGTCCACCAAAGTCAGGGCTGCTGCCAAGGCAGCGGAATTCTCAAGTGCGCAAATGCGCATACCTAAACGTGGCAGCTGACGCTAATTGCCGTGCAGCTGTGAAAGTACTGGGGCAGAGGAGTGCATCTCACTCCTGTCTCAATCACAAATGCCCCCAAAGAACTGTGGCCTAAACGCTACAGCTGCCCACTACTTGCTGGGCAGCTGTGAATGAACCCAAGGCCTGGCACTCACTGTGCCCTTTGAACAATTGAGCAAACGTTGCAGCTGCTCGCGCGCTGGTGCGGCGCAGCTGTGAATCAGCATAAACACACGGGCACCACTGTGCCTCTGGACCCCACTCGGGGCCTTTTAAATAAAATTACCCCACATTGCAGCTGCCCTCTATCAGGCGGGGCAGCTGGGGGAAATGGCCTGAGCCCCACTCTGGGACTCGTAACACAAGGATTGCCCTCAAAAACGAACTAAGCACTGGCACTAATAGTGCCTGGGGAGCCCGTTCACCGTGCTCCTCCTGGGACCATCACTCGGTTCCCCCATGTGCCCTCTGCAGCCCCCACTCACCGGGCTGTTTGGTTGGGGACTCCGGTCCCGGCGGCATGCGTAGGAGAGCCCCCACTCCTCGGGGGCTCTCTCTCCTACTCTGGACTCTGCTTTTCGTGCAGCAACACGCGGGGCTCCCTCCTCGCCACGGGAGCCCCGCCGACCAGCTGCAGCACTTCTCCTTTGGCCCCTCCTGACTTTGTCTCGGTCAGGGCCGGTGCACGGGACCTCTCCTCCACCACACGGGAGGTCCCGCCCTGGTGCAGGCAACCTCTTCACGGTCTCCTCTTCGCCCGGTCCCCTACTGGGACCGGGACTTCATGTGGAGCCCGCGAGGCTCCTGGCACTGTCCTCGCGGAGGCGGGGTGGGCTCTCGTCCTCCTTCCAGCAATTCCGTGGGCGCGGGGCTTCCCTCGGGGAAGCAGAAGTCCTGCCCCACGTCAGGCAGCTTCGCCTGACTTCCGGTTCGCCACACGATCGCGGCGGCCGGCGGCTCGCTTCTTTTGGCCGCAATGCGGGGTGGGCACCCGCTTACTTACTGAAACATAAAGTGGGTGGGCACCCGCTCACAAGGCAAACAAGCAGGGTGGGCACCCGCCAACAAAGGCGCCATAAAGCGGGGTAGGCTCCCGCCTAGATCGGCATCACAGGGGAATCCCTACACCGGGGATCCCCCCCTCAAGGGCTGCAGCACCGCACTGCGAAGCCCACGCTCCTCTCTCCTCTGGGAACATTATCATAAAGCATAGCGCTCACAGGGCGCAAAAATGCAGAACAAGGTCCTTTAGGCATCAAGGGGGCAAGGCAGGGCCCAGGGAGGCAAGCCCTCATGGCAGCCCCCCTGGGCCCCAGCAGCAGCACGCCCCCGGCAGGATTCAGGAACAGCACCAAAGTACAGAACTGAACAACATCATGGGGTCACAGCCCCTACATTTATACCCAGATTTCCTTTGTCTAAAGCGCAGGGCTTGGGGAACCAGATGCAACTGGTTCAAGGGGGATTTGGAGCACTTTGTTTTCCAAGCTCCTCTTCCCCTTTGTCAGGTGGGGGCTAGGTGATCAGACACACCACAGGGGGTGGAGCCAGCATTCACTAGGGCAGGCACCATCCTATTCAGAGTCAGGGATTACCCCTCCCACTACTCCCAGCCCAGGTGTCCTATTCAGCCCAGCGCTGACTCACCCTGCCCCTCCTGGAGCCACACACACCTCCCAGCCCCTGTCACTCACAAGCCAGACATGCAATTCACATCAGGCAGGCAGACACATAGCCCACAGAAATGCCAACTTCTAAAAGTGGCATTTCTAAATAATCCACAATAAATCTGCGCACACCATTGCGCAGCATTTATTCACACAATTTCATACATACCAGACTTGACCACACTGCTCCTCTCATAACAGGAATTACCATTGACACACACTGATCAGGGAATCACCAATGCATTCCTATGGGAGGGCAGGCCAATTTCACAAATGTAACACAGAGCGCACGCACTTTCCACTGGACCACAGTGCAAAAGTGCCCAGAGGCCTAAAACCACCCACACCAGGTCACAGAAAAGGCAAAAGTTTAGGGGTGAACCTGCCAAAGAGGGCCAAGTCCAACAGTCACCAATGAAAAGTTTTGCAATGGAACTGCTGTCTTCCAACCCCTTATCTCCACCAGGAACTATTTCATAGAGCCTACAATGCTTTCCCTTTTGATGTGAGCTTGCACATTGCTCTCTTTCAATATTTCCTGTAATACATGAACTGCACAAGAGGCCTGCTCTTTGGGATACTGTTGAGAGGTGCGTATTACAACAGGAACAAGTGTTTAAGGACGGAAGTATATAGAAGTAGCAGCTACAGTCAATAAAGAGCCCAAGCAACTGTATAATATATATATTCTAACCTCAAACCACACCCACCAATTGCACTACATTCCTGCCTCATACTCAGGCAACCACACACCTTCTCACTTCCCTCATACACACTGACACAACTAAACCTATGCCTGGAAATGCTACTCTGAGCTAAGCCAGCTCAAAATCGCTAAACCTCAAAGGAACATAGCGCTATTGGACTATACACACCATCATTCTCCATGGAGCCATCTCCTCTCCACGCTCACTATGCCAGCCACTCTTTACACACACCATTCTTTGCTCCAGCTCTTGGGTAACCAATAGTCGTCTGTTATTCAGCGCCAATATGCCCCTTTGCGGGTGAAAGTGTGCTTTACAAATACACGTTATGTTATGTTACTATGATGAACTGCCCCCACCTAACAATAAAAACTATAACAAAAAAGCATTAGAACAGGCAGGGAAAAATTGACAGCATTGCATAAACAAAAAAACTAGAACACATTTTTGGTGTTAATTCTGGTTTTTATTAGGGTACTTCAGTTGTAAATAATGTTTTCTAGGTTATATATATAAGGTGACAAAAATGGTTATAACACTTTTTTATTATAACTTATAACTTTTAAACATGCTGCACAACATTCACAATGCTCTACAACACATATTAAAAACGTTAAAAAAGCCAATAGCTCTGTCTAAACACTTATAAGGCCCCAAAGGCGAGACCTATTGGCTATGCCAATGATTGTTAAAATTGGCTGTCCATGCACTGGTGTAACAAAACTTGAGGGGGCTCCCCTGAAAGGTACGTGGAGGGGCCCACTCCGGACTCAATCAGGAGCTCTCCAGCCAGAGTATTGTGCTGAGGGGGCCACCTGGAGCTTGGGGACCCACCAGCACCGCAGGGGCTGTGGGGCCTGTGCTATGCCACTGTGTCAGTGCAAGGAGGTTCATGTTGTCTTAACAATATATTGTGCTGCTACTTATATTCTATTCATTGTACTTGATGTACACAAATGTTATGTTATCTAGCCTTAACTTTGTATGTACTGTGTGCTGCTTTTACGGATGCTTTGTGCCTCTGAATAAAGTTTTTGAACCAACGAACAATTGATAACTCATGAATTAGCTTTCAAATGTTTTACTGTTGTATTCAAAATGAGTCTGGGTCAATAGAAAGCTCTGTACATTATCGTTATTAAACTAAATAAATAGCATCTACACATGTATAAATCCTTGCATTGATGAGGAGAGGGTGCAGCATACATACAAAATGTGCAGAAACGATTCCTCATAAGAGCCACAACTTGTCTTTTTAGAAAATGGCATCAAAGCATGCCTGAATTCCCAAAAAGTAGCATTCAAAATCGTTCACTAAAGATGTTATCACTCATGATGGTATTCCACTCAGTCTTCATTAATTGACTCTTTTCTTTCATGTGACATTCTAGATCCACTTCCCTTCTGATTATCCCAAGAAATGCAAGTCAATCATATTATTCGACCAGTGTTCTGTCCCTCTATTTGGCACCTATGAGGATTGTGGTAGCTGTCCTAGGAGAAGCAATGAATGTAGCATCCCCATCCTTTCTCACATAGCCACCTATCTCAAAAATTCCAGGATATCGTTCTTGCTTGACTTTTTCAAACCTGATACAGGGCACCAAGCAAAAGGATGACTTTTGCAGCTACCATTTGTGAATGCAGACCTGAATAGGAATGCCCCATGTTCTCCTATGCTTAAAGATCATTCTCTGCATAGAAACTTAACCTGCAGGACTTTCAGAAGCCAAAGTGGCCACTGTTTTTATGACTACTGTTCCACATAATAGTGGAATATTCAACTGATAGAATACCATTAGATGTTAGATAAGACAAATCACCAGACTCCTTCAACAACCATGAAAGGTTATCGCGGTTAAGCATGTCTTGCCTTCCTCTTAAGACATATTCAAGGTGGAAAATTCATTTAAATAATTAATTAGTTTAATCTGTTCACATCCTTAATGCGCATACACCTTTAGTCATTATGCAAGGATCATGTAATCTGGATTTGGGTATTGCAAATAGTAGACAAAAGAACTGAACAGTCTGGAATCTGGTGATACTAAAATATGGATTTGTTCATTTACTATCACTATTGGAAGGATCTGAGCATTTAAAAAACTTGCAGCAAATCGGTATTGCTTTAACTAATTATCCTGCAAACCACAGGGGCCCATGAAGAGGTGCCTCACAATATGTTGCACCCTTAGAAAAGATCGCTTTGTGACAGAGTCCTATTTTTGTTCTAAGGGAAAGTTATTTCTTTTTAAACTTTATTTAATCTAAGCGAAACACCGCACTATACAAATGAGTTTGCAAGAATGCATTGGAAATATGTGCCATATTTTCCGCTTTCTAGAACACATCAACATATGAAGAGATTGCTGGAACTCACCCAAACTACATTCCTTGCTAAAACTCTAAAACAATGTATGGCTAACCAACGTTTGCGCACATATCAAAAGAAAATCACTTTTGCCTCTTGTAAGTCTACACTTTTTCTTGATTGCATCACCAAAATAGCCACATTAAAGGTGCAAAATTATTATCTTCTCTTAATGGAGAAAACAGATTCACGTTTACTTGAATTTCCAAGTAGCTACTGGCACAATTGCCTAATAAGCAAAATGAGAAGCCGCATAGCTTTTGGTGGTAACGAGTCATTCCTGAATCTGTTCTTCCTGGCAGACATACACCAGTTGATCAAAACTGGGCAGCAAGCCTCAAACAAATCTGTAAAGGACCTGTAAAGCTGACCTAAGTTGGATATTGTTTCTAACTATCAGCCCAAAGATTTAAATCACATCCATACAAAGCTGTTTAGAAGTAGATAGTTAATTAAATGCTAATTAAAGAAACCAGGAGTAGAAATGAGACGTTTCTTGAAAATAAACACTCAGAAGACTCTGATTGTTCTTCTCTACACAAAAGATAACTGCAGTATTCCTAACCCTGTATGGAAACTAAAAGTAGATGAGTCCACACTAACTTTGGTCCACATACAAATGTTTGTGGTTTTTTACTCCACACACGTCTTTGACTGGTTCTGCACATTAATCATATTATCAAGTTATCAGGTCTGTCATCTTTAAACATCATGCTTAAAGCGTGTTAAATGTGCCCTCTCCTTTCCAACCCATTAAACCAATTCTGGGCTGTGGTTATCCCCTGCATAGGAAATCGGATCTGCAGGGGATAAGATCTGCACAGCCTCAAAGCTTATTTCTCATTCCCAATCAAAACAATGATTCAAAGAATAATTTGGCTGATTTTCGAAATAAATATTCAAAATATACATTCTTAGCTAAGATGCTTTCCCTTACAATGGCGTACAACAGCTAAACAAAAACGGAATTTATTGTGTTCGCCCAGAGATGAAAAAAGCTTTATTGGGATTCAGCTACCCTGATTAATAGCAAATCAAACCTTGACATTATGGGCCTAATTACGAGTCTGGCGGTCCGAGGACTGACAGACCTATGGTGGTGATCCAGACACCGCCACACTGGCGGTCTAACTGCCTTATTACGACTTGGGTTGTCGGACTGGAATTGGACCTCCGGCTCCACCAGGGAACCGCCGTTCCCTGGCGGTTGTGCGGCAGTCAGGGGCTGTGTATTATGCAGGTGATGCTGCTGCGGCACCACCATGCATATTACAGGTTTTAGGACCGCCAGCGGTTTCATGGAAATCTTTCTTCCCTGAAAAGGGGGGTGGTGCTGAAACAAAGGGGGCCCTACAGGGACCTCTGTGCCCCCTCAGCCTGGGGATGCATGCAGGGGGGCACAAAATTTGCCCCCCTATATGCATGCACCCAGGTTCCTGCACAGCATGGACTTTCGACTCCCCATTTGCGGTGCCTCTTTCAAAGGCACCACCGCTTTTGAAAGATGCACTGCAGCTGGACTACCATGCCGCTCGCTCACCAGACCACAAAATTGGTCCGTAATCTGGAGGGCGGGTGGCAGCGACCTTCGGCAGAGCAGTAGCGCAGTGGTACCACTCTGTCAAAAAATGGTAATTAGTCCCTATATGTCTCTAAAAGAGAAGCACAGTAACAGTCCAGCATATGTTTCACTGCTCCTGTCAGCTACTCTGGTTAAATAATACATCTCTGCATCCATATCTTCTGGTATAGTAAGGTATGAGCTCTTGTTCCAGCTCATTGCAAATTAATGAAGCACACTCAAAATAGAGGTTTCTGCTTGCAGATTGTGACATTGGACATCATATTGAAACAAAGAAGACTAAAATGTCATTTTAAAACTACTATTTCTGTTGCCTAAGCCTTTCCTTAAAATATATACATTTACTTATCACAAGGATAACACTTTTATACAGGGCTTCATGTCTCACTTCTTCAATTTCTAAGCCCTGCAAATACCACATACTGCTATCACTCAATTTAATTGTATCTCATTTACTGATCTCAGATGAATTTAAGGCTGAACTTTCCAGGTTTCGAACTCATTACCTCTGGTTCACAGTAGATGTTAGGAATAACTTTTTAATTCACTTAGGCGTCTCGTGGGCACTTCCTGAGTTGTACAACTGTAACTATCAACATACAACATCCAGAGATGGAGGCAAGCGAGACACAGGACCTACATCACTGCATTTACTCGTATATCCCCTGTCCGCTAAATGAGCAGAAGCAGGAATAAAAAAAAAAGATTATGCAAATGACAGTTGGGAAATCATTTGTTTGTATAGGTCTCATGTTCTGCTGTCTTCCCCATTTCCCAGATTACAGCAAATGACAAGTGCAACTTCCCTTTTGCTCTGGGTAGCGACCCCTTTGATATGTCAGCAAGCAATCCACCATCTGCAAACACAATTGCTGTCTCCTAGCATTCATGCAGTGCATTGCAATTCAAAAGTAGGGATGAAAGCAACTTTCATGCACATCGCAAGGAGTCACAATGCCTTGTAACTCATCATGTACCTCTAGAACATCCGGACTGTATTTTGCGGGCACACAGCCTGCTATTATGCATACTTCCAGCTAACCAACAATTACTACATCAGGCCAAAATGCGGTTTTGTGGCATTCACCTATCCTTTTTGGTGGTATTACTAAATGTAGATGACACAATCAAAAAACGGGGGGAGTTAGAGGTTAAGGTTAGGTTCACCCTCCTTACTGAATACAGATTCACAACTTTCGAATTAACGAAATAAGAATCCTAACCATAGGGGAGCAGGAATTCCACGGAAAATGTTATGAAAAACCTCTTTTCAGAAAGAAAAAATATTTTCTAGAGGCCCCTCACCCACCAGGGTTGCCCCTAGGTGGCATGCTTCATCATTGGGGTCAACTCAATCCTCTACGGATTGAGGCGTGCTGCGACTAGCGAACTACGTAGGAGCACTTAGTTTGTGAATATATGTGTGGTGCAGTGATGTGGAGTGGAAAAAATTAATTAAAAATACCTAGCTAATAAGCTAATGTTTTATTCCCACTCCTAGCCGGTATGCTTTAAAATCAGGGGTTGATAGTAGGGATAGACCTAACTGTAATGAGTATGGTTTCCCTAGTATTGCGTCAACATGTTTCGAGCTATCCCCTACAAGCTCTTCTTCAGGACCACACAGGGTCCAGCCCCGTGCGTACCACTCCTAGTAAATCCTGTGATGTGGATATAATGAAGTGCACACCTAATGTGTATACACGAAGTACATACGGTTATTCACTGATACGCCGTATCTGTAAAAATAAAAAGATAAATTAAAATACCTGCCTACCAGCCAGGCTGTCAGGCCATATATACATGTGGTGTATTGCCTCGATCAATGTACTCCTCTATAGTGTGTGTCCTTAACTTCTATATTGTGCGATCGTCATCTGTGGAAGTAATACATCACACACGATGTCCGTGATGAAGTAAAAACACTTGTGAATGAAAACATCACGTGACAAACAACATACAACATATAAATGCATATCGTGCTGCTGACACGTACTTCTATTTAGGCAAAATTCTGCCTCATGGTAAGCAGGGGTAGAGGGGCTTGTAGTCACACCCTAAAATTGAAAAGGGACATTGGTGTTGCCATTAGTGTTCCTGAAAATGAAAGGATAAAAGACCGGGGAAGTGGATTTCTTCCCGGTGTAAGTGCTTGTTCTGGAAAAAAGACTCGTTTTCTCATGTTAAATACAAAAGAGACCACCAGTATCTAACCGGACTTACTTCTTCAAAGCTCTCCTCGCGGTTGTATCACCTAATGCCATCCCTGGAGACCACATTTTACCGCGTGTGTCTCCCGGGACCTTTTTATGGTTGGCTGAACCCGGAGGTGCTTCGTCATCCTCCCTCCGGACTAGAACGTCCCTTGAGCAAAATGGCCGCCGCTTTTGGAGCAATCGTGGGGCCATTTTGGAGGTATGGCCATGTACTGAAATGCATTAGGAAATTTTATAGTGACAACATCTAAGCGGCCACCGCTTATAGGACAATTATACGTCTATCAAAAGATATGTCAAATCAATAAAGGGGGGTATGCAGTCTACAGAGAAGGTATTATACCTCCGGTCATTACCATGACGAGATGGCAACATATTGGCACATCAGGGTGTCACATCGGTAGGGAGCCTGGTTGTGAATAATGGCTTGGTTCACGAGATAAACCTTTTAAAGATAGCCATACAGACATGGGTGGAAAGTTATTTGTGTTACTGAGGTTGTTACGCGTAGTTGTGTAAAAGCACTATTCTCAGGGTACCAAACTCAAATAGAATGGCTCCGCAATCATAGGGATTTTATATTGCGGTACGGCGAAAAAATTGCCCAACCCGTGTATATGTCGTCAAACGATTGGGTACTGATTATGAAACCAGGTTGAAATCCATTGATAAAGTGGGTGGTCCATTCAGTGGCACTAGTTGCAGAGCTTTATTGCATTGGTGCAATATGGTCCAGACATGGTGCCATGGAGGAGTAGCGTAATCCCCTGTGTATGATCCTGGGTACTGGTCATAGTGGTATTAGTCTACGCTCGTACTCTGGTGTTACTGGAAAAGGTGTGACAGAGTTTCACCTATAGTGATACTGCACAGAACAGTGGTTGCCTCAGATGGATTAATCTACGAACTGGCCCCACGGAATATTGTCATTCAGTCCCTCTGTGTCTGCACGGAGTTTGAACACCCACCGCTGTTCCTTTTCTAACAATCTGTGTTCTAAATTGTCAATGTTTATCAGATGTTCCAATACCACCCATTTCAGATCGTTAGGTGTGTGTTTTAGTTCCATGAAATGCGATGTCATTTTTGTGATAATACGGTGGCACCTGATATTGCTACGATGTTCGCATATCCTTGTGCTCACTTTCCTAGAAGTCATACCTATGGCCACCATCCATGTGGTAATTGTAGCGTGTGCCATCCTGACCACCACTGCCAAGAAGGTGTCATTTAACAACACAATGAGTTGGGAATTACGTAAATTCACGGACTGTAATACCGCGGGAGTTGCGCATGATAACATGCCCATGTGACCTGCATTATGTAGGTATGACTACTAGGAAAGTGAGCACAAGGATATGCGAACATCGTACATAACATAAATAAAGGGAAAACTTTTGCTCTTCATGTTAAATAATGTTTATTTTATCATGTTCTCAAATATTGATTGCTCGCATATATGTAATTTTAAGTAAAGTGATATTTGCCATTCAGTGGTATGAAATTTGGAAGTATGTGCTTACATTGTCAAAATCAGGGCCAGATAGGCCTTTTATTCCACTGGGCATATCCTCCGTGGGCTGGAGCCTCTGAGCGCCTGTTATTATAGCAGAGGGCCACTCCTGGTGGCACTGTCACTTTTCCCAGCTAGGGAGGTTAATTGCAAAAGGCACAGGAAGATTCAAGATAGAGAGAGGGAAGGAAGAGGAAGACAGAGAGAAACCGATCAGAGAGGGAGAAGAGAGAGAGGAGAAAAGGAGAGAGAGAGTAAATTGGTGTACACACAGAAAGAGATTGCGCAAGGAGATGAAGCGTACAAAGTTGGTTTGAGCATTTTTGCCAGGGCTACTTTGGTTCCACAGTC
Source organism: Calotriton arnoldi (assembly GCA_963921515.1). Classification (NCBI taxonomy): domain Eukaryota; kingdom Metazoa; phylum Chordata; class Amphibia; order Caudata; family Salamandridae; genus Calotriton; species Calotriton arnoldi. The sequence goes on along the minus strand of CAWUFW010024741.1, from coordinate 42,510 downwards.
AGGCTGTGGTAAAAATGTAAACTCATGACTAGCTAATCTAAGGAAATATCAGAGACGACTATGAGCTCACTACAACATCTTGTCGGTCATTTTCATTGCAATTGAACTCTAGATATTGCTAAACTTATGTGGGCCCAATGCTATTTTATTTTCATAATACTTTATTTTTGTTATTTATTTAACCGCTCACGCACTTTACATTGAAGGTCTATTATGACTGTTATTATAAAGCAAACAAAAAATACTTAAAGCCAATTCAGTCTCTTGTACTAAATACCAATATCTGCTTTTGGCATGATTTTGTTTATACTTGATCCAAATACAATCTCCCTGTCAATTACAGTTGAGAAGAATCATTATAGTTTTAGGTCATTTGAAATATTGAAAATATATTAGCTGCTGTCACAGATGTCACACACCACGAGCGAGGCAGCGAGTTGCTCGATTTTGTACTGCCCCCTTACTGCTCCACACCTGAGCCTCAGTCGCCCATAGCGGCCCGTAGCAACCCCAGCCCCACTCGCTCATATTGGTCCCCTGGCTCTTTAGGTTTTCAAGGCTTTTGGTCTGCTTTCAAGACATGGGCCATGAGACCTGGGCAGGGGTCGGAGCTGTGCGTGGAGCTGGGACTTGAGACCTGTGGAGAACAGGAGCTGCAGTGGAGCATGGAGTATTGGGGCTAACACGGTACAGTGCACCTTTGGCAAAGTGGATAGCGATGCCAGAATTGGTGTGCTGGTAAGGCCCTAGGACCACAGTCCTCTCTGTAAGGTGATGAAGCGGTCAAAGTTAGGTCAGTGTGGCTTGCTCCTCTGGAGGGTACACCGTCTGCACTCACTGATGCGAGTCTCTGCTGGAGGTGGTTACTTTGTTCTACTGTGCTCAAACTATAATTGATTAAGGTCCTATGGCATAACACCTAATCCAGCTTAACATCTAACCCGGTGCTAATAGAGTAGCCGTGGAATCTTTGGAGCCACCACTCTGCCTTACCTTCTGTGGCCTTTGGAATAACAACTAATTCAGCTTTACATCTATCCTGGGTGCTAATGAAATAGGCACATGGTCGGTCCTCCACTAGTAAGTCCCTTGCGGAGCTTGGGTGCGATGATAGGAGCAAGCAACACATTTTTATAAACACTAACCCCCGGCCTAGTGAGCTTGATACAAACCTCGTCCCAGTGACAGTTTTACCTGCAGTAATTGCACGGCTTACGAAAAGACAGTGCAAGAGGCTTAGGAAAACCCATAATAAAAAAGCAGCAGTAAGCTCAGGAAAGCTGCAGACCATATGGATTGATCAAGTCTACTCCATCTTTAGACCGCCTGTTAAGCCACAATAGGTGGCTGGTGAAATGAGAGAAGAAGAAGATCTGCTCGGAGTAGCGCCTATTGCTAAAGATACTGTTAAATAGACATTGTTAAAGAAACCATTGCAATCTTAAATATCTCCAAACCATTATTGTAGCAAACTGTATTCAATTCAAATATCCCCAAACCACTTCTGCAGGATGAGATAGGAACCGCTCTTTTTGGTAGTCAACGCCCGCCGGACTTAGCTGTTTCTGACTTGAGCATAAGAGGGGGAATTTTCTCAATCAATAATAAAGCCACAACTGTAGCCATTATGGCAGATATACAAGTCAATCATCAAGTTTAACATCCTCTCACAGTGGTGGTAACGGGGAGCACATATCACCATCAAACTAGCTGCAGAGAAATTCAGGTGCACTCCCAGCAGCCTGTATTTACACCCTCTTCAACGGGCAAACAATGATGCAAGACCTACTCCCCAGGTCATCATCACACAATAACCTCCTTTAGAACTTAATTTATCTCCCTCTATGTGATCAATGCCGAATAGTGTCTGCCCTCCTAATAAACTCTTCAATTTAATTTGTACACCTAAATATGAATCGAGGGGGCATTTTGACAAAATCAATAGAGGCACTATGCTTCGCATGGCGCAAGAAATCACTTCTCTAAGACACATTAAATCATCTGACATCCACTCGGTCACCTTCATGAGTGCCCAAAATCCTGCCAGGGAAGAATCAATAGTCATTGCCTGGGCAACTGTCTTGCTCACAGAACAGGTGTGGGCAGAGAAGCAGGCATTTGCAAAATGGGGAATTGAAATCTCCTGTGAAGCAGACGAAACCTATCCTCAACTGCTCTTGCCCCGTAGCCCCGGGAAACATCACTGTAACTCAGGTTATGCAGGAAAACAGGGTTTTCATGAACAGACCAAGAGACTTGATGACAAGGCAAGGCTCAGCCAGCTCTGATACTTAGAGGAGTCAGAGTGGATTCGGGTCATACCGATATGTGGTCAAGACGCCAATAAAAATGGACATGGCAATGCGGTACTGCCTGAGAAACAACCACAACATGTACAATGGATTGGTCTTGGCTCCTGTGTGCCCTACTACCTGCCTCACACAGGAGCCTTAATAATTGACAGAGTAAGTTCTCATCAGATTGCTTCCTAACGGCGAGTCTTTCAATTTGTGCCTGGAATATAGAGGGACTATCGGGGAAAATGAGGACAAGGACTTTTTAGCTTATTTTAAACCTTTCATGTGGTGATTTTGCAAGAAACCTTGGGCTCTAGAGGCTATAGACCTTCCAGCATTTTTGAGTTTCAGTAAATCGGCAATTAAAATTTACATACTGGGCCAGCCTGCAGGAAGTCTTGCCATCTATGCAGAGGCTGAATTTAACGCCAGAATAGACAAGATTAATATCGATCATCTTAATCTATAAGCAGTAAAATTATTGGAATTGTCTCTAAGTAGTGAACTTCCCCTGCTGATTATAAATGTGTATATCACTGGTAAAAGGAAAGAAACTATTGATGTTTTATTGGATTTTATGACCATCCAATCTACAACAAAACTGGTGTCTCTTATCGTAATGGCAAGCGATTTTAACTTGAAGTTGCTGCAGGTGACAACCCGGGATCAAATAGTGAAAACATTTGACCTGATATGGCATATTCCCTCATTCCAGCCTTATATGCAGAGAAAGGATGCTAATGGGTTACAATTCATAAATGATGTGGAGCATCTGGGTCCGAGAGTCTTGAAAAGTTGCGTCAACCCTGATATACTGGCACAAACCAATCCATCACTCTGCAATATCTAATTCAATCATTGACTACACTCTAGTGTCACTCCCTTTACTTCATATGGCAGCTTACTATGCTCTGGGAAGCTGGCTGGAAAGTGGCCATCAACCGCAGAGGTTCCAGTTAAATCTGCAGGTCTCCTTGCATGATCAAGCCCAGACAGATATTGGCATAGTTTCTAAGACCAATTACAGAAGGCTGCAGTGGACAACAGATTCCACCAAGAAAGTGGAACTCAAAGCCAGACTCCAATGGGAAAATGTATGTGAAACAATCTCTAACCCATTGACCGAGCAGGCCCAACTCTCTAAGCTACTTCTGGAAGACCAAGATTGTGGCCAAAGGGCTTCAAGCATCTCAGCCTCAGTAGGAACTCAGCCTAGAAGGGTCTTGGGCCAACTTAAAACAGCTAAAAATAAGCTGAACCATGCTTTATGGCAACTTAGAAATAACCCAAAATCAAAAACACGGAGTGAGATTATTATACAAAAAAGCCATAGGAGCTGAGATTATTATATAAAAAAGCCACATGGGAGTCAGCTTAAACTGAGGTTGACCTGTACTGGTGCAAAATTCTCTCAGCCACCTGAAGAAATGATGCCAGAGAGTTCTGGTGGTTGATGAATCATGCTACATGTCCCCGGATGTCGTCCCTCAACCTTGAACATTTCGGAAGCCTCCTGTTCAGCTTTTCTACAGGAAATGTATGGGAGTTCTGAATCATCACAGGGAGCTATAAAAATAGAGTCTTCAAAACTAGATGGGTAGGTTCATTAAGTGCCGTTTCTACAGAAGAAGTGGAAATAATAATCACAATGAGTCGATGTGATGGTGTCCCTGGTCCCACAGGCTTACTGCAGGTGATCTTTAAACAAAATCCCCACTTTTGGGCCAAAGATCTTGTCACCCCATACAATCATGTTCCTTATTAACTAGGAAATCCCAGATAGCTGGTGCAGGTCTATCCTGGCCCCAATATATAAAGCAGGGAAAACTACACTACCTTCCAATTACAGGTTGATTGCTTTAATGGACAGGGAGGTAAAATAATTTTCAAAATGTGTTCTTGCCGAGTTGTCAGACTGGGCCCACATGGGTCAATTGGTACCAATGAATCAAACTGGGTTCATAAAGGAAATCCCAGATGTTGCCCTTACTAATCGAACAGGCAAGGTGCCACTCCTTAAATCTACAACTATGCTATGTTGTCTTTCATTCAGCCTTTGATGTGGTACATACAGTGAAATATCTTGTGGTCCAAGTTGCAAAGCTGAGGAATTTCTTCTCCCCTCCTAAGAGCCATTCAATTGCTGTACGCAGATACCTGAACAAGGGTAAGGCTGGGAAAAAGGTACAACGGTTTTCAAAACAAATTCCAATAAAAAACAGCCTAAAGCAAGGCTGTGTTTTGGCTCAGTTTCTATTTAACTTGTATCTTATGGAGAAGACAACAGCTCTAAATAGTGTTGATTCTCATTCACCCATGGTGGCTGGCTTTAATGCTTCACTTATGTTGTACGCCAACGGTGTCATCCTGATTAGTTATACCAAGGCCAGCCTTCAGCACTTAATCAATACAACTACTCAGTTCTCAGTGAAACATGGGTTAAGAGTCAATCTCAATAAAATAAAAACAATGCTAGTGACAAGGAGAAGATCTTCCTCGCCCACTTTCTATGTAGATTTTTGAAACTGTGATGGAGTATAAGAATTTGGGGAGATTTTTGATTCAAGAGGTGCATTTACGAATCAGTGTAGTGCAATACAAATAAGAAATAACTCCCTAACCACTGCTTTTCTCTCACTACGGAATTCTTTAAAAAACCTGTCTTTCCAGCCACTCCTGCAAGATATGGCTGATAAACATGCTCCCTCTCTTACCCAGGGAGTCAAGGCTTTGAGAGGAAGAGAGGATATATAATTGATAATGCTATTGTAGGGACAAATAGGCACCTGTTTGATTTCCCTTGCCAGGCCCCTCCTGCTCAAATTAGTCTAGAGTTTGGCCTTAGGAGGCACAGCATAAGAAGCTTGGGTGCTTATTTGAAATTTTGCAAAAAGCTAAGAAATGACCCAAGACCTACCCTTAGTTCCACTGTGTGGAAAGCCATACGTGATTTAAGAAACACCATGGCATACGATTATTTAAACTTGACCTTGAGCACCTACAAGGCTGAGGAGCTCTGGGCTTTAACCCTTTCACAACCTACATTTAACAGAGTCATAAAGTCTTCTGGGAAAATTATCTCATCCCTATTGGACAAAATTGTGCTGTCTAAAAGATCTCAAGTATGGATGGTAATATGTTCATATGGCCCCCTCAAATTTCAAACATACTGAAGGGGTTTGTATGGTCTAACACACAAGCTCAAGCTGCTAAGTCTTCGATTAGGTGATTTTCAAACATGTTTTAATTTCCGTGTTTGGAGGAGATCGACTGTTGAGACTTCATGCCAAATTTGAAACTATCCAAAGGAAGACATTTTGCCATATTGCCTGTACCTGCCCAGCACTAATGGCCAAACAAAAAGGGCTGTTGAGACAGTACTTTAGTAGAAACACCATATGTACATTCAGGCAAGCAGTTATAGACTGTCTTCAGGTGGAAGATGCATTTTTCTGTGGGAAATTCCTTAAGTTTAGGTGCATCACAGATTCAGAACTAGCAAAGTTTGAGTCATAAAGGGAATTATATCTGCGGCATTTGTATTGTGCTGGAGATGCTTCACGATCAGTCATCTACTCTGGGTCATATTATGGGAGAACTAAAGCAAAATACCCAAGTATTATTCTCCTATATCAAACGTACTACGATTGCAGATATGTTTATTCCTGCAGTTTTATTTTATATATTGTAGTGGTTTTAGTATGCAGAATTGAAATCTAGGACAAGCACTTAGCACTTTTCCTTGTGTATTTTGTACTAACTATTTTTATTGCAAAGGGCTGTCTCCAGTTGGATCAGAGTGATGACCTTTAAATCAAGACCAAAACATTTTTACCCTGTTTTCTCTTTCAAGGATTTGTATCAATGATCAAACTAAGTATGATTTATATTGTTAACTCCTTTTAAATTTGAATGCACAAAGCACTTCTACTCAGTATACTCATCTACGTAAAGCTCGTATGTTTTATATTCTGTAGTTTGGTAGTTTAAATAATTGCTTTTGTACAAAGTTGTAAAATCTATCACAAGCACGTAGCACTTTTTTCTGTGTATTTTGCACTAACTGGCCATTTTATGGTAATACTGCTGTTTCTTGTTATGCTGTTTTCTTGTGAATCTGTATTTGCGATTATATCATATATATATTATATTTCTCATTCTTGCAAAATCTTGAATGCACAAAGCACTTCTATCTAGTATTCTTGATCAGGTATAACAAGTATGCTTATATTTCATAGTTGGTAGCTTTAAAATCTGGAAAATAAGCTAAGCACTAAGCACTTTATTGAGAGTAATTTCTTTGAAATTAGGCTAAGGTATTACCTGACTTCTTCGAGTATTTATCTTTGTAATGCAATTGTGTGAGATCCAAATCGTATATTTCTTTTTAATATCTTTCACTTGATTCTGATTTCCGGCCTACCCACGTACTTTAATTAGAAATGTTTGCATGTGATTCTAGATTTATGTTAATATCTCTCCTTTCTTACTTGGGTAATGGGTAGAGGGCTTAAGTGAGTCAAAAACATGTTAAACAAAAGAATGACAACAGTATTTTATGTGTAAATGATGGTTTCTATTGGATTATGTTTTAACTTATGAGGTTATGTTGATAATATTGTACGTTTTAATTAACTGAACAATAAAGTGTTACTTGGTGACAGACAGTCTATGTTTATTTGCTGCTGTGCGAAAATGAATATTATAAATTGTGCTTTTTAACTTTCATTGGCTTTTTTTGTATTCTTTTCAGCTTGTCTTTTGTGATTTTGTGAATAAATTTTTAGCAAATTTTTTTATGTATAGATCCGAAACTATACTTCTGTCTGCTACATTTTTTATGTTATGTTTGAATAAAGACAAACGTATTTAATATTATTGTTTTTTAAGGAAACATGCAGCATGTATATAGGGTTTTTCATGTTTTTCGAAATTATCAAAAATTAAATGAAAATGTAAAAAACAAATAATTGTATACAGACGTGGTACAATTACGCAAAAGGTTGTTATATTAGTGAGCTGCTACTGGTTTTGTGCCACTGGAAAGAAGTTTAACTAAACAACTCTTTAGCAGGGTTTTTATTTTTAGTTACAGACAAAACACTGATTAAGCTTTCCTGAACCTCTTCCTAAATATATTAATGTCTCTACAAATATGACATTTAAAAAGAAATTCTAATAACGTATGCAGCAATAGAACACACATATATGGATTCATCGTACATCGCAATACTAGCTATATCAATTATATAACATCAGTGCAAGTACACTGCTTGCATTCTATCTATGTTTCAGGGCAAGAAATATTTGAACCCCTACCGCATTTATACTTGTGGCAGACTCCTGCCAATAAATGGTACTGCCAGAAACAGAATGATACACGTTGCTTCTTCACATAATGTTTCACTTGATGTTGTAACAAGCAGCTTATTTGTAAACCTTAACATCTGGAAACCACGTTTCATGAACAGTAACATAAGGCAGTGTGAAACAATGTTTACATGTGGTATAAAACCTGTACAGTAGAAAGCCTAAGCAAATGTCAGAGCTATAATTCAAACACAAATAATATTTCTGACACAAGAAACATCGGAAGCCAAACTGCTATATGGAAAATTACTGCAAATAAAATATTACAAAAATACAAACTGGCCCTCTATGGTTGTTTAATTGCAGAACATTTTGTGGCCAAACAAAGTCTATACTTCTGTGATCATAAAAAGAACTACAAACAAAAATGTTGATAGTGCTTACTAATAACATCCATATTTAACAATCTTCAATTCAAAGATAAGCAACAATCAGAACCTTTTGCAACCTGCCGCTGGTGGTGGATAGAAGGGTCTGTGGCTGATGCAGGTTCACAATCTAGTTATGCAGTAGACTAAGGATGTAGCATTATCCGATTGAGTTCTTTCCAGAATTTACTAAATGAATTACTGGAATTAGCCTAAAATGATATCTGAAACATCCCGTTATATTGTCTCACAAGGAATAATTTGTGTATTTTCAAGGTTGTGCATAGAAAAATGTTATAGTGGATGACAAGTAAGTGCATGCAATGGTCATCTTAGATTTAGTGACAATGGTATTCATTTCACCGTTTGAGTTATAAACCAGAAGGAGAGCACTTATTGCAGTATAGTATGGGAGGGAAGCTTGGACAATGGATTATTATTGGCCAGATTTCTGCATCTAAGGATCATTTAGGAATATGTCTATATAAATATTTACTGAAAAAAACAACGGTTACAGGGAATTTATAGTTAGGCTAAGATTTCACTTGTACAAAACCAGTGAAATTCAGCAGCTATAGTTACTGGTGATGTGATGTCATCAGTGATGTCACTGACCATGCCATGAGTGATGTAATACATGAGGTCATAAGCAGTGCTTTGCAGGGGGCATAAGTTATAGCTAGTTCAGGTAACTATAGCTGCTGCATTTCTATGGTTTTGTGTGTCTGAAATTTGTACCTAACTATAACGTGCCTGTAACCTTTGTTTTTTCAGTGAAAAAAATATATGTACATGTGTATGTATATATATATATATATATATATATATATATATATATATGTGTATATATATATATATATATTTACTGAAAAACAAAGTTTAAAGTGACATTATAGTTAAGTTTGGTAACAACATCTTAATTTGCATAAAAAAACCTTAGAAACTCACTGAAAAAAAACAAAGACTGAAAGGACCTTACAGTTATGTGAAAATGTCAATTAAAACATGCAATTTTAAATGTAAAAGGCCACTGAAATTCACTGGCTATAGTTATCTCAGGTAACCATAACTCATGCCCTAAATTAACTATCCCTCACACCCCCACCTTGCAGAGTGTTGTCATCAATGTTGTCATATCAGATGTTGCACTGATGTTATAAATGGTGTTATAGAATATGTCATGAGTTATGTAATATGTGAAGTAAATGGCAGTGCATGGAAATGGCGGTCAGACCCTGCATCCAACCTCCCAGAGGACACCAACCTCACCCCATGCATGGCTTTCGGAGCTGGACTCCCCGTTGTCACCTTCCCCTAGGCAATGGGTGTGAGTAATAGGGTGTGGAGGGACTGGCTTCTCCATTTTTTTTCAATATCCTGCAAGAGTCTCACAAGAGTTTCCTGCAAACTCTGGCAGGATCACAACAAATGTTTAAAAATAATTTACAGTTTGCTTCATCACAATACTAATGCCGCTTAATTACTAGGGTGCCTTTACCCTGCCCCTTTCTTAGTTTTTTCTGATTGTTTTCATAATACCACCGTTCTTCCCCATATTAAAAAATGGCAGCCATTTCATTTCTTTTTTTCCAACAGTTGGCCAATCAGAGCACGAGCTCCTACAGGACTAGTGGGAGTTTCTCACTCCCACAAGACAGCGATAGGAAATAAATCCCTCACAACCAATCAGATGGCTCTGTTTTTCTTTTCGTGTGACTGCAGGACTCTTGCAAGGCTCTAGCAAACCCAACTGTCCAGATATACAAATATTTTTCAACTTTAGTTTAAAAGAAAAAAACACTGAATGAATTCATACCAAATCACAATACTATGATCTAGTTTCCTGATTAAGATCAAGCCTCCTGCAAAATTTGGTGTAATTCCGTTCAGCCATTTTTCCTGGAGCATATTCCAAAAATCCCTATAGAAATTACATGGGGAAATTTGGTTTTTCCACCCCCTTTTTTTCTCAGACCCCACTTCACGGATCATCCTGAAACTTTTCAGGAAGAAGCTGAGGTGAATGAACCTTTATTTTGGAACCTTTAGTGAAGATATGTAAAATGGCACCAAAGTTATTTGCAAACCAAAAAGTCAAATTCCTATGGAAATGTGGTTCTAACTATAAATACCCACTGCCATCTTGCTTGAGTTCAGCTCTCACAATCAGAGATCGTAAATTGAGAGCCCTGCTGTAGTAAGGACTGTCGGTTTTGGAAAAACCTTTTGCAATAAATGTATAAAATGCAGAGCTTATTTCAATGATATCCATCCTACCATCAAATTTAGTACCAGCAATACTAAACAGAAGAATCAGCTCCCTTTTCTGGATGTGCTACTCACCATTGATGAACAAACAATTATAACTGAGCTGTACCACAAGTCTACAGATGCTCATTTGTATCTAACTGGACTTCATGTCACCCATACCACACTAAACAAAGCATGACCCGCAGCCAAGCAATCAGAATAAGAAGCATTTGCAGCAATGAGGACACTTGTAAAGAACATCCACAGGAACTTGCTAGATTATTTTAAATGTGGGGCTATACTCTACATATAATACAGCAACAAATTGACTAGTCTTTGCAGTGACCCAGGGAAGCACTTCTTTGGAATACCAACAGCAGAAACAAATGTGACAGAATCTTATTTGTAGTTCATTATCATCCATCAGCTCCCAACTACAGAAATATAATGCAAGAAACAATTCCCTTATAAGCCACTTGTGAAAAATTGCAAATGGTTTATCCAAGACCACCAGTCATTGCTTACAGCAGAACTCCCAATTTACAATCCCTTATTGTGGGAGCTGAACTTAAGCAAGCTATATCAAATGAAGGAGTTCATTGCTGTGATTCTAAAGGAGCATCACATGTGAATACCTTTTACAAACATTATCAGTAACTAGTTCTGTTATGAGAAGGAGCTATGGAGTAAGACAGCATCTTACATGTCACTCAACATGCATTATTTATGTGATTCAGTGCCAATGCCAAAGCTGTAAAAAACAATCTGTGGGCCAAACAGTGAAATACCTCTGTACACTATTCAGGAACCACAAATCAGCAATAATGATTAAGAAATGTGACCATTGTGTAGCCAATTATTGTAACCTTGTGGACCATTTGCTATCAGATTTGAAGATTTTCCCTGTAGAAATTGTCTTAAAGAAAGAACTACTGATCTCCAGAGAAAACATCTGAAAGTACAGTTTAAAATCATTCATCCAGATAGACTGAACATGACTGACAATACCACCTGATTACTGCATACCTCAAGAGATCTCAGGACTGCATTCTAAATGGAATCTTCAATCATGATGAATTTTGAAAATCCCGAAATCTCAGCTGTGCGGCCACTAAGCAAACAATCTTGTACTAACTGAGGAAGGCAGAAGCTGAAACGTCGTAGTGGAAATAGATTTTCGTTCTTTGGTGAGTCCATCTGTTTGAGTCACTATATCTATACATATCTATATATCTATAGCTATATATTTGATTTTTGATTTTATATTCATATTTAATGTGGCTGGCCTCCTTGCTGCAAGATTGTTTTTAAATACACACTTCACTTGTTTTTTTCATTCCACATGGGTTTTAACCAGCACTAGTATTTTATGCATTAACATTGATTAAGGGGAGCAGTTGATTCTGGTCAAATCATTCGCATATGTTGAAATACTGCAATCAGTGATTTTAACATGACATTAGAATAATATATGTGACAATATGAGAACAAGCCATAGGTATATCACAATGTTTACATAGGGGTCTCGAATTTATTAACTATTTTGCAATATTTGTAATGAGTGACCATCAAGCATTTATGTGGTGAATGAAGTATGTAGAGGGACTCATAATGAGACAGGCAATTTTTGCACATGGATTTATGTTTACAAAGAAAAGCGTATTTTGCACATGATGTTTGTTAGGATGTATATGTTTTCAAACATTTTTTGCGTGATTTGCACATATTTATTAGATGCATTAAGGCAGGAATTTGCTACATTTGTATATGGACCTATGTTTATAGCGAAGGTATCATTATTTTTACATAAGGATTACCTAAAAGTATACATTTATAAGCATTTACGTGTTCCGCTTTTACTTTTCACCAGTAGCAAGATAGCAATTTGAGGTGGGACCCTATAGGTTTTAGTTGCAAATATCGGCATGAAATTTAAAATTGCATTTAAGCATTTAAATTATTGTAAGAGTCTATTTATTTATTGCCATTTGTTTGATATTACATTTTAACAATTATGACATGTTCTATTGAGATTTGGAAAATAGAGGGATCAATGCTTTTTATAGTGGATATATGCATAGTATTTTGTCTATGTTAGTTCAACACGTGGTGTGCACTCAGCAAATTTAAAAACATGGCGGGCCATATCTGACCATCTGTGAGCAAGGACATTCTGTCCGAAACACATCAGATTGCAGCTCTGTAAATAAATATCATCAGTGCCAAATACCTGGGATTCGTGTGGTCTCTGTTCGCCTGGCAGTGCGCGGAAGTGCGGAGACGGCGTGTTTTTATCTATATATATATATATATATATAATAATATATATAAATATATATATATATATATATATATATATATATATATATATATATATATATCCAAGCTCCAAGTACCCAACGTACAAGGAGCACTCGAGCAGCAACATGCTCCTAAAGAGCCTTTATGGTATACAGTCCACCAGTACAACAATAACTTTAAGCAGTTCAATGTGCCATGGATGCCTGACGCGTTTCGAAGTGTCCCCACTTCTCTTCAGAGGCTTTGGCAATTGAAGGAGCATAGGACATCGCCCTCATTATTTAAATGCTCCAATGCATGCCCTGAATGGGGTGCTCTGCTGCGACTAGCAGAGCATTATGGGCCTTGTAGTGTCTTCTATCTCCAAATGGAGCGTGCGATGTTGCTGCTGTGACATTGAATGCCCCCAGATGGGCCTCGGTGTGCCGGTGGATATGCTAAATCCGTTGCTGCCCCACAAAATCAGCCTGCTTGATAGCAGACCGCATGCCCCCGCATCCTGGGGTGGTGCTCCTTCGCGGCAGGGTGTGCCGAGTATTTATCCAAGCTCCAAGTACCCAAGTACTCCAAGTGGCGTAATTTCCACCTGGGAGTGCATCCCACCTAGAGGCAACTCTTTTTGTATTTTGTACAGCGGCCTGCCTGGTCGCGGGATTGCACCACTGCGAAACACTTGCGGGTCCGCGGCTGCTTTATTGGGGCAGCTAACTGTGGAGCAGGAGGTGCCTGTTATATGCAGGGGTGCCGGCGCGAACATCGGCAATCCTTTTAAAGAAATTTTTGAATGTGAGTGCCGGCGGCTGACCCACTTGGGTTTTACTGAACCACCAGTCCCAGGAAGCATTGCTTCAGGTGGTTCACCTGAGCGTTATTATTATGGGGATTTACTGGTGGTTGCCGCATGCCGGCACGTCACATGGTCTGCCACTGAAGAGGCGTTGGGCCGAAACGCGTCTGGCAGGTAAACCAGAAAGGGACTTTGTTCATGGCGTGTGCCCTTGCTTTGGCGTAATTTCCACCTGGGAGTGGCATCCCACCTAGAGGCAACTCTTTTTGTATTTTGTACAGCGGCCTGCCTTGGTCGGCGGATTGCAACCACCGCGAAACACTTGCAGGTCCGCGGCTGCTTTATTGGGGCAGCTAACTGTGGAGCAGGAGGTGCCTGTTATATGCAGGGGTGCCGGGCGAACATCGGCAATCCTTTTAAAGACATTTTTGAATGTGAGTGCCGGCGGCGACCCACTTGGGTTTTACTGAACCACCAGTCCCAGGAAGCATTGCTTCAGGTGGTTCACCTGAGCGTTATTATTATGGGGATTTACTGGTGGTTGCCGCATGCCGGCACGTCACATGGTCTGCCACTGAAGAGGGCATTGGCCCGAAACGCGTCTGGAAGGTAAACCAGAAAGGGACTTTGTCTCATGGCGTGTGCCCTTGCTTTGGCGTAATTTCCACCTGGGAGTGCATCCCACCTAGAGGCAACTCTTGTTGTATTTTGTACAGCGGCCTGCCTGGTCGCGGGATTGCACCACCGTGAAACACTTGCGGGTCCGCGGCTGCTTTATTGGGGCAGCTAACTGTGGAGCAGGAGGTGCCTGTTATATGCAGGGGTGCCGGCGCGAACATCGGCAATCCTTTTAAAGACATTTTTGAATGTGAGTGCCAGCGGCGACCACTCGGGTTTGCACTGAACCACCAGTCCCAGGAAGCATTGCTTCAGGTGGTTCACCTGAGCGTTAATATTATGGGGATTTACTGGTGCTTGCCGCATGCCGGCACGTCACATGGTCTGCCACTGAAGAGGGCGTTGGCCCGAAACGCGTCTGGCAGGTAAACCAGAAAGGGACTTTGTTCATGGCGTGTGCCCTTGCTTTGGCGTAATTTCCAGCTGGGAGTGCATCCCACCTAGAGGCAACTCTTTTTGTATTTTGTACAGCGGCATGCCTTGTCGCGGGGATTGCACCACCGCGAAACACTTGCGGGTCCGCGGCTGCTTTATTGGGGCAGCTAACTGTGGAGCAGGAGGTGCCTGTTATATGCAGAGGGTGCCGGCGCGAACATCGGCAATCCTTTTAAAGACATTTTTTAATGTGAGTGCCGGCGGCGACCCACTTGGGTTTTACTGAACCACCAGTCCCAGGAAGCATTGCTTCAGGTGGTTCACCTGAGCGTTATTATTATGGGGATTTACTGGTGGTTGCCGCATGCCGGCAAGTCACATGGTCTGCCACTGAAGAGGGCGTTGGCCCAAAACGCGTCTGGCAGGTAAACCAGAAAGGGACTTTGTTCATGGCGTGTGCCCTTGCTTTGGCGTAATTTCCACCTGGGAGTGCATCCCACCTAGAGGCAACTCTTTTTGTATTTTGTACAGCGGCCAGCCTGGTCGTGGGATTGCACCACCGTGAAACACTTGCGGGTCCGCGGCTGCTTTATTGGGGCAGCTAACTGTGGAGCAGGAGGTGCCTGTTATATGCAGGGGTGCCGGCGCGAACATCGGCAATCCTTTTAAAGACATTTTTGAATGTGAGTGCCGGCGGCGACCCACTTGGGTTTTACTGAACCACCAGTCCAAGAAGCATTGCTTCAGGTGGTTCACCTGAGCGTTATTATTATGAGGATTTACTGGTGGTTGCCACATGCCGGCACGTCACATGGTCTGCCACTGAAGAGGGCGTTGGCCCGAAACGCGTCTGGAAGGTAAACCAGAAAGGGACTTTGTTCATGGCGTGTGCCCTTGCTTTGGCGTAATTTCCACCTGGGAGTGCATCCCACCTAGAGGCAACTCTTGTTGTATTTTGTACAGCGGCCTGCCTGGTCGCAGGATTGCACCACCGTGAAACACTTGCGGGTCCGCGGCTGCTTTATTGGGGCAGCTAACTGTGGAGCAGGAGGTGCCTGTTATATGCAGGGGTGCCGGCGCGAACATCGGCAATCCTTTTAAAGACATTTTTAATGTGAGTGCCGGCGGCGACCCACTTGGGATTTACTGAACCACCAGTCCCAGGAAGCATTGCTTCAGGTGGTTCACCTGAGCGTTATTATTATGGGGATTTACTGGTGGTTGCCGCATGCCGGCACGTCACATGGTCTGCCACTGAAGAGGGCGTTGGCCCAAAACGCGTCTGGCAGGTAAACCAGAAAGGGACTTTGTTCATGGCGTGTGCCCTTGCTTTGGCGTAATTTCCACCTGGGAGTGCATCCCACCTAGAGGCAACTCTTTTTGTATTTTGTACAGCGGCCTGCCTGGTCGTGGGATTGCACCACCGTGAAACACTTGCGGGTCCGCGGCTGCTCTATTGGGGCAGCTAACTGTGGAGCAGGAGGTGCCTGTTATATGCAGGGGTGCCGGCGCGAACATCGGCAATCCTTTTAAAGACATTTTTGAATGTGAGTGCCGGCGGCGACCCACTTGGGTTTTACTGAACCACCAGTCCAAGAAGCATTGCTTCAGGTGGTTCACCTGAGCGTTATTATTATGAGGATTTACTGGTGGTTGCCGCATGCCGGCACGTCACATGGTCTGCCACTGAAGAGGGCGTTGGCCCGAAACACGTCTGGCAGGTAAACCAGAAAGGGACTTTGTTCATGGCGTGTGCCCTTGCTTTGGCGTAATTTCCACCTGGGAGTGCATCCCACCTAGAGGCAACTCTTTTTGTATTTTGTACAGCGGCCTGCCTGGTCAAGGGATTGCACCACCGCGAAACACTTGCGGGTCCGGGGCTGCTTTATTGGGGCAGCTAACTGTGGAGCAGGAGGTGCCTGTTATATGCAGGGGTGCCGGCGCGAACATCGGCAATCCTTTTAAAGACATTTTTGAATGTGAGTGCCGGCGGCGACCCACTTGGGTTTTACTGAACCACCAGTCCCAGGAAGCATTGCTTCAGGTGGTTCACCTGAGCGTTATTATTATGGGGATTTACTGGTGGTTGCCGCATGCCGGCACGTCACATGGTCTGCCACTGAAGAGGGCGTTGGCCCGAAACGCGTCTGGCAGGTAAACCAGAAAGGGACTTTGTTCATGGCGTGTGCCCTTGCTTTGGTGTAATTTCCACCTGGGAGTGCATCCCACCTAGAGGCAACTCTTTTTGTATTTTGTACAGCGGCCTGCCTGGTCGCGGGATTGCACCACCGCGAAACACTTGCGGGTCTGCGGCTGCTTTATTGGGGCAGCTAACTGTGGAGCAGGAGGTGCCTGTTATATGCAGGGGTGCCGGCGCGAACATCGGCAATCCTTTTAAAGACATTATTTAATGTGAGTGCTGGCGGCGACCCACTTGGGTTTTACTGAACCACCAGTCCCAGGAAGCATTGCTTCAGGTGGTTCACCTGAGCGTTATTATTATGGGGATTTACTGGTGGTTGCCGCATGCCGGCACGTCACATGGTCTGCCACTGAAGAGGGCGTTGGTCCGAAACGCGTCTGGCAGGTAAACCAGAAAGGGACTTTGTTCATGGCGTGTGCCCTTGCTTTGGCGTAATTTCCACCTGGGAGTGCATCCCACCTAGAGGCAACTCTTTTTGTATTTTGTACAGCGGCCTGCCTGGTCGCGGGATTGCACCACCGCGAAACACTTGCAGGTCCGCGGCTGCTTTATTGGGGCAGCTAACTGTGGAGCAGGAAGTGCCTGTTATATGCAGGGGTGCCGGCGCGAACATCGGCAATCCTTTTAAAGACATTTTTGAATGTGAGTGCCGGCGGCGACCCACTTGGGTTTTACTGAACCACCAGTCCCAGGAAGCATTGCTTCAGGTGGTTCACCTGAACGTTATTATTATGGGGATTTACTGGTGGTTGCCGCATGCCGGCACGTCACATGGTCTGCCACTGAAGAGGGCGTTGGCCCGAAACGCGTCTGGAAGGTAAACCAGAAAGGGACTTTGTTCATGGCGTGTGCCCTTGCTTTGGCGTAATTTCCACCTGGGAGTGCATCCCACCTAGAGGCAACTCTTGTTGTATTTTGTACAGCGGCCTGCCTGGTCGCGGGATTGCACCACCGTGAAACACTTGCGGGTCCGCGGCTGCTTTATTGGGGCAGCTAACTGTGGAGCAGGAGGTGCCTGTTATATGCAGGGGTGCCGGCGCGAACATCGGCAATCCTTTTAAAGACATTTTTGAATGTGAGTGCCGGCGGCGACCCACTTGGGTTTTACTGAACCACCAGTCCCAGGAAGCATTGCTTCAGGTGGTTCACCTGAGCGTTATTATTATGGGGATTTACTGGTGCTTGCCGCATGCCGGCACGTCACATGGTCTGCTACTGAAGAGGGCGTTGGCCCGAAACGCGTCTGGCAGGTAAACCAGAAAGGGACTTTGTTCATGGCGTGTGCCCTTGCTTTGGCGTAATTTCCACCTGGGAGTGCATCCCACCTAGAGGCAACTCTTTTTGTATTTTGTACAGCGGCCTGCCTGGTCGCGGGATTGCACCACCGCGAAACACTTGCGGGTCCGCGGCTGCTTTATTGGGGCAGTTAACTGTGGAGCAGGACGTGCCTGTTATATGCAGGGGTGCCGGCGCGAACATCGGCAATCCTTTTAAAGACATTTTTTAATGTGAGTGCCGGCGGCGACCCACTTGGGTTTTACTGAACCACCAGTCCCAGGAAGCATTGCTTCAGGTGGTTCACCTGAGCGTTATTATTATGGGGATTTACTGGTGGTTGCCGCATGCTGGCACGTCACATGGTCTGCCACTGAAGAGGGCGTTGGCCCGAAACGCGTCTGGCAGGTAAACCAGAAAGGGACTTTGTTCATGGCGTGTGCCCTTGCTTTGGCGTAATTTCCAGCTGGGAGTGCATCCCACCTAGAGGCAACTCTTTTTGTATTTTGTACAGCGGCATGCCTTTGTCGCGGGATTGCACCACCGCGAAACACTTGCGGGTCCGCGGCTGCTTTATTGGGGCAGCTAACTGTGGAGCAGGAGGTGCCTGTTATATGCAGGGGTGCCGGCGCGAACATCGGCAATCCTTTTAAAGACATTTTTTAATGTGAGTGCCGGCGGCGACCCACTTGGGTTTTACTGAACCACCAGTCCCAGGAAGCATTGCTTCAGGTGGTTCACCTGAGCGTTATTATTATGGGGATTTACTGGTGGTTGCCGCATGCCGGCACGTCACATGGTCTGCCACTGAAGAGGGCGTTGGCCCGAAACGCGTCTGGCAGGTAAACCAGAAAGGGACTTTGTTCATGGCGTGTGCCCTTGCTTTGGCGTAATTTCCACCTGGGAGTGCATCCCACCTAGAGGCAACTCTTTTTGTATTTTGTACAGCGGCCTGCCTGGTCGTGGGATTGCACCACCGTGAAACACTTGCGGGTCCGCGGCTGCTTTATTGGGGCAGCTAACTGTGGAGCAGGAGGTGCCTGTTATATGCAGGGGTGCCGGCGCGAACATCGGCAATCCTTTTAAAGACATTTTTGAATGTGAGTGCCGGCGGCGACCCACTTGGGTTTTACTGAACCACCAGTCCAAGAAGCATTGCTTCAGGTGGTTCACCTGAGCGTTATTATTATGAGGATTTACTGGTGGTTGCCGCATGCCGGCAGGTCACATGGTCTGCCACTGAAGAGGGCGTTGGCCCGAAACGCGTCTGGCAGGTAAACCAGAAAGGGACTTTGTTCATGGCGTGTGCCCTTGCTTTGGCGTAATTTCCACCTGGGAGTGCATCCCACCTAGAGGCAACTCTTGTTGTATTTTGTACAGCGGCCTGCCTGGTCGCGGGATTGCACCACCGTGAAACACTTGCGGGTCCGCGGCTGCTTTATTGGGGCAGCTAACTGTGGAGCAGGAGGTGCCTGTTATATGCAGGGGTGCCGGCGCGAACATCGGCAATCCTTTTAAAGACATTTTTGAATGTGAGTGCCGGCGGCGACCCACTTGGGTTTTACTGAACCACCAGTCCCAGGAAGCATTGCTTCAGGTGGTTCACCTGAGCGTTATTATTATGGGGATTTACTGGTGGTTGCCGCATGCCGGCACGTCACATGGTCTGCCACTGAAGAGGGCGTTGGCCCGAAACGCGTCTGGCAGGTAAACCAGAAAGGGACTTTGTTCATGGCGTGTGCCCTTGCTTTGGCGTAATTTCCACCTGGGAGTGCATCCCACCTAGAGGCAACTCTTTTTGTATTTTGTACAGCGGCCTGCCTGGTCGCGGGATTGCACCACCGCGAAACACTTGCGGGTCCGCGGCTGCTTTATTGGGGCAGCTAACTGTGGAGCAGGAGGTGCCTGTTATATGCAGGGGTGCCGGCGCGAACATCGGCAATCCTTTTAAAGACATTTTTGAATGTGAGTGCCGGCGGCGACCCACTTGGGTTTTACTGAACCACCAGTCCCAGGAAGCATTGCTTCAGGTGGTTCACCTGAGCGTTATTATTATGGGGATTTACTGGTGGTTGCCGCATGCCGGCACGTCACATGGTCTGCCACTGAAGAGGGCGTTGGCCCGAAACGCGTCTGGCAGGTAAACCAGAAAAGGACTTTGTTCATGGCGTGTGCCCTTGCTTTGGCGTAATTTCCACCTGGGAGTGCATCCCACCTAGAGGCAACTCTTTTTGTATTTTGTACAGCGGCCTGCCTGGTCGCGGGATTGCACCACCGCGAAACACTTGCGGGTCCGCGGCTGCTTTATTGGGGCAGCTAACTGTGGAGCAGGAGGTGCCTGTTATATGCAGGGGTGCCGGCGCGAACATCGGCAATCCTTTTAAAGACATTTTTGAATGTGAGTGCCGGCGGCGACCCACTTGGGTTTTACTGAACCACCAGTCCCAGGAAGCATTGCTTCAGGTGGTTCACCTGAGCGTTATTATTATGGGGATTTACTGGTGGTTGCCGCATGCCGGCACGTCACATGGTCTGCCACTGAAGAGGGCGTTGGCCCGAAACGCGTCTGGCAGGTAAACCAGAAAGGGACTTTGTTCATGGCGTGTGCCCTTGCTTTGGCGTAATTTCCACCTGGGAGTGCATCCCACCTAGAGGCAACTCTTTTTGTATTTTGTACAGCGGCCTGCCTGGTCGCGGGATTGCACCACCGTGAAACACTTGCGGGTCCGCGGCTGCTTTATTGGGGCAGCTAACTGTGGAGCAGGAGGTGCCTGTTATATGCAGGGGTGCCGGCGCGAACATCGGCAATCCTTTTAAAGACATTTTTGAATGTGAGTGCCGGCGGCGACCCACTTGGGTTTTACTGAACCACCAGTCCCAGGAAGCATTGCTTCAGGTGGTTCACCTGAGCGTTATTATTATGGGGATTTACTGGTGGTTGCCGCATGCCGGCACGTCACATGGTCTGCCACTGAAGAGGGCGTTGGCCCGAAACGCGTCTGGCAGGTAAACCAGAAAGGGACTTTGTTCATGGCGTGTGCCCTTGCTTTGGCGTAATTTCCACCTGGGAGTGCATCCCACCTAGAGGCAACTCTTTTTGTATTTTGTACAGCGGCCTGCCTGGTCGCGGGATTGCACCACCGTGAAACACTTGCGGGTCCGCGGCTGCTTTATTGGGGCAGCTAACTGTGGAACAGGAGGTGCCTGTTATATGCAGGGGTGCCGGCGCGAACATCGGCAATCCTTTTAAAGACATTTTTGAATGTGAGTGCCGGCGGCGACCCACTTGGGTTTTACTGAACCACCAGTCCCAGGAAGCATTGCTTCAGGTGGTTCACCTGAGCGTTATTATTATGGGGATTTACTGGTGGTTGCCGCATGCCGGCACGTCACATGGTCTGCCACTGAAGAGGGCGTTGGCCCGAAACGCGTCTGGCAGGTAAACCAGAAAGGGACTTTGTTCATGGCGTGTGCCCTTGCTTTGGCGTAATTTCCACCTGGGAGTGCATCCCACCTAGAGGCAACTCTTTTTGTATTTTGTACAGCGGCCTGCCTGGTCGCGGGATTGCACCACCGCGAAACACTTGCGGGTCCGCGGCTGCTTTATTGGGGCAGCTAACTGTGGAGCAGGAGGTGCCTGTTATATGCAGGGGTGCCGGCGCGAACATCGGCAATCCTTTTAAAGACATTTTTGAATGTGAGTGCCGGCGGCGACCCACTTGGGTTTTACTGAACCACCAGTCCCAGGAAGCATTGCTTCAGGTGGTTCACCTGAGCGTTATTATTATGGGGATTTACTGGTGGTTGCCGCATGCCGGCACGTCACATGGTCTGCCACTGAAGAGGGCGTTGGCCCGAAACGCGTCTGGCAGGTAAACCAGAAAAGGACTTTGTTCATGGCGTGTGCCCTTGCTTTGGCGTAATTTCCACCTGGGAGTGCATCCCACCTAGAGGCAACTCTTTTTGTATTTTGTACAGCGGCCTGCCTGGTCGCGGGATTGCACCACCGCGAAACACTTGCGGGTCCGCGGCTGCTTTATTGGGGCAGCTAACTGTGGAACAGGAGGTGCCTGTTATATGCAGGGGTGCCGGCGCGAACATCGGCAATCCTTTTAAAGACATTTTTGAATGTGAGTGCCGGCGGCGACCCACTTGGGTTTTACTGAACCACCAGTCCCAGGAAGCATTGCTTCAGGTGGTTCACCTGAGCGTTATTATTATGGGGATTTACTGGTGGTTGCCGCATGCCGGCACGTCACATGGTCTGCCACTGAAGAGGGCGTTGGCCCGAAACGCGTCTGGCAGGTAAACCAGAAAAGGACTTTGTTCATGGCGTGTGCCCTTGCTTTGGCGTAATTTCCACCTGGGAGTGCATCCCACCTAGAGGCAACTCTTTTTGTATTTTGTACAGCGGCCTGCCTGGTCGCGGGATTGCACCACCGCGAAACACTTGCGGGTCCGGGGCTGCTTTATTGGGGCAGCTAACTGTGGAACAGGAGGTGCCTGTTATATGCAGGGGTGCCGGCGCGAACATCGGCAATCCTTTTAAAGACATTTTTGAATGTGAGTGCCGGCGGCGACCCACTTGGGTTTTACTGAACCACCAGTCCCAGGAAGCATTGCTTCAGGTGGTTCACCTGAGCGTTATTATTATGGGGATTTACTGGTGGTTGCCGCATGCCGGCACGTCACATGGTCTGCCACTGAAGAGGGCGTTGGCCCGAAACGCGTCTGGCAGGTAAACCAGAAAAGGACTTTGTTCATGGCGTGTGCCCTTGCTTTGGCGTAATTTCCACCTGGGAGTGCATCCCACCTAGAGGCAACTCTTTTTGTATTTTGTACAGCGGCCTGCCTGGTCGCGGGATTGCACCACCGCGAAACACTTGCGGGTCCGCGGCTGCTTTATTGGGGCAGCTAACTGTGGAACAGGAGGTGCCTGTTATATGCAGGGGTGCCGGCGCGAACATCGGCAATCCTTTTAAAGACATTTTTGAATGTGAGTGCCGGCGGCGACCCACTTGGGTTTTACTGAACCACCAGTCCCAGGAAGCATTGCTTCAGGTGGTTCACCTGAGCGTTATTATTATGGGGATTTACTGGTGGTTGCCGCATGCCGGCACGTCACATGGTCTGCCACTGAAGAGGGCGTTGGCCCGAAACGCGTCTGGCAGGTAAACCAGAAAAGGACTTTGTTCATGGCGTGTGCCCTTGCTTTGGCGTAATTTCCACCTGGGAGTGCATCCCACCTAGAGGCAACTCTTTTTGTATTTTGTACAGCGGCCTGCCTGGTCGCGGGATTGCACCACCGCGAAACACTTGCGGGTCCGCGGCTGCTTTATTGGGGCAGCTAACTGTGGAACAGGAGGTGCCTGTTATATGCAGGGGTGCCGGCGCGAACATCGGCAATCCTTTTAAAGACATTTTTGAATGTGAGTGCCGGCGGCGACCCACTTGGGTTTTACTGAACCACCAGTCCCAGGAAGCATTGCTTCAGGTGGTTCACCTGAGCGTTATTATTATGGGGATTTACTGGTGGTTGCCGCATGCCGGCACGTCACATGGTCTGCCACTGAAGAGGGCGTTGGCCCGAAACGCGTCTGGCAGGTAAACCAGAAAAGGACTTTGTTCATGGCGTGTGCCCTTGCTTTGGCGTAATTTCCACCTGGGAGTGCATCCCACCTAGAGGCAACTCTTTTTGTATTTTGTACAGCGGCCTGCCTGGTCGCGGGATTGCACCACCGTGAAACACTTGCGGGTCCGCGGCTGCTTTATTGGGGCAGCTAACTGTGGAACAGGAGGTGCCTGTTATATGCAGGGGTGCCGGCGCGAACATCGGCAATCCTTTTAAAGACATTTTTGAATGTGAGTGCCGGCGGCGACCCACTTGGGTTTTACTGAACCACCAGTCCCAGGAAGCATTGCTTCAGGTGGTTCACCTGAGCGTTATTATTATGGGGATTTACTGGTGGTTGCCGCATGCCGGCACGTCACATGGTCTGCCACTGAAGAGGGCGTTGGCCCGAAACGCGTCTGGCAGGTAAACCAGAAAAGGACTTTGTTCATGGCGTGTGCCCTTGCTTTGGCGTAATTTCCACCTGGGAGTGCATCCCACCTAGAGGCAACTCTTTTTGTATTTTGTACAGCGGCCTGCCTGGTCGCGGGATTGCACCACCGCGAAACACTTGCGGGTCCGCGGCTGCTTTATTGGGGCAGCTAACTGTGGAACAGGAGGTGCCTGTTATATGCAGGGGTGCCGGCGCGAACATCGGCAATCCTTTTAAAGACATTTTTGAATGTGAGTGCCGGCGGCGACCCACTTGGGTTTTACTGAACCACCAGTCCCAGGAAGCATTGCTTCAGGTGGTTCACCTGAGCGTTATTATTATGGGGATTTACTGGTGGTTGCCGCATGCCGGCACGTCACATGGTCTGCCACTGAAGAGGGCGTTGGCCCGAAACGCGTCTGGCAGGTAAACCAGAAAAGGACTTTGTTCATGGCGTGTGCCCTTGCTTTGGCGTAATTTCCACCTGGGAGTGCATCCCACCTAGAGGCAACTCTTTTTGTATTTTGTACAGCGGCCTGCCTGGTCGCGGGATTGCACCACCGCGAAACACTTGCGGGTCCGCGGCTGCTTTATTGGGGCAGCTAACTGTGGAACAGGAGGTGCCTGTTATATGCAGGGGTGCCGGCGCGAACATCGGCAATCCTTTTAAAGACATTTTTGAATGTGAGTGCCGGCGGCGACCCACTTGGGTTTTACTGAACCACCAGTCCCAGGAAGCATTGCTTCAGGTGGTTCACCTGAGCGTTATTATTATGGGGATTTACTGGTGGTTGCCGCATGCCGGCACGTCACATGGTCTGCCACTGAAGAGGGCGTTGGCCCGAAACGCGTCTGGCAGGTAAACCAGAAAAGGACTTTGTTCATGGCGTGTGCCCTTGCTTTGGCGTAATTTCCACCTGGGAGTGCATCCCACCTAGAGGCAACTCTTTTTGTATTTTGTACAGCGGCCTGCCTGGTCGCGGGATTGCACCACCGCGAAACACTTGCGGGTCCGCGGCTGCTTTATTGGGGCAGCTAACTGTGGAACAGGAGGTGCCTGTTATATGCAGGGGTGCCGGCGCGAACATCGGCAATCCTTTTAAAGACATTTTTGAATGTGAGTGCCGGCGGCGACCCACTTGGGTTTTACTGAACCACCAGTCCCAGGAAGCATTGCTTCAGGTGGTTCACCTGAGCGTTATTATTATGGGGATTTACTGGTGGTTGCCG
This sequence comes from Calotriton arnoldi, assembly GCA_963921515.1. Classification (NCBI taxonomy): domain Eukaryota; kingdom Metazoa; phylum Chordata; class Amphibia; order Caudata; family Salamandridae; genus Calotriton; species Calotriton arnoldi. Next base: position 17,332 of record CAWUFW010024741.1, on the reverse strand, counting down.
CATGCCGGCACGTCACATGGTCTGCCACTGAAGAGGGCGTTGGCCCGAAACGCGTCTGGCAGGTAAACCAGAAAAGGACTTTGTTCATGGCGTGTGCCCTTGCTTTGGCGTAATTTCCACCTGGGAGTGCATCCCACCTAGAGGCAACTCTTTTTGTATTTTGTACAGCGGCCTGCCTGGTCGCGGGATTGCACCACCGCGAAACACTTGCGGGTCCGCGGCTGCTTTATTGGGGCAGCTAACTGTGGAACAGGAGGTGCCTGTTATATGCAGGGGTGCCGGCGCGAACATCGGCAATCCTTTTAAAGACATTTTTGAATGTGAGTGCCGGCGGCGACCCACTTGGGTTTTACTGAACCACCAGTCCCAGGAAGCATTGCTTCAGGTGGTTCACCTGAGCGTTATTATTATGGGGATTTACTGGTGGTTGCCGCATGCCGGCACGTCACATGGTCTGCCACTGAAGAGGGCGTTGGCCCGAAACGCGTCTGGCAGGTAAACCAGAAAAGGACTTTGTTCATGGCGTGTGCCCTTGCTTTGGCGTAATTTCCACCTGGGAGTGCATCCCACCTAGAGGCAACTCTTTTTGTATTTTGTACAGCGGCCTGCCTGGTCGCGGGATTGCACCACCGCGAAACACTTGCGGGTCCGCGGCTGCTTTATTGGGGCAGCTAACTGTGGAACAGGAGGTGCCTGTTATATGCAGGGGTGCCGGCGCGAACATCGGCAATCCTTTTAAAGACATTTTTGAATGTGAGTGCCGGCGGCGACCCACTTGGGTTTTACTGAACCACCAGTCCCAGGAAGCATTGCTTCAGGTGGTTCACCTGAGCGTTATTATTATGGGGATTTACTGGTGGTTGCCGCATGCCGGCACGTCACATGGTCTGCCACTGAAGAGGGCGTTGGCCCGAAACGCGTCTGGCAGGTAAACCAGAAAAGGACTTTGTTCATGGCGTGTGCCCTTGCTTTGGCGTAATTTCCACCTGGGAGTGCATCCCACCTAGAGGCAACTCTTTTTGTATTTTGTACAGCGGCCTGCCTGGTCGCGGGATTGCACCACCGCGAAACACTTGCGGGTCCGCGGCTGCTTTATTGGGGCAGCTAACTGTGGAACAGGAGGTGCCTGTTATATGCAGGGGTGCCGGCGCGAACATCGGCAATCCTTTTAAAGACATTTTTGAATGTGAGTGCCGGCGGCGACCCACTTGGGTTTTACTGAACCACCAGTCCCAGGAAGCATTGCTTCAGGTGGTTCACCTGAGCGTTATTATTATGGGGATTTACTGGTGGTTGCCGCATGCCGGCACGTCACATGGTCTGCCACTGAAGAGGGCGTTGGCCCGAAACGCGTCTGGCAGGTAAACCAGAAAAGGACTTTGTTCATGGCGTGTGCCCTTGCTTTGGCGTAATTTCCACCTGGGAGTGCATCCCACCTAGAGGCAACTCTTTTTGTATTTTGTACAGCGGCCTGCCTGGTCGCGGGATTGCACCACCGCGAAACACTTGCGGGTCCGCGGCTGCTTTATTGGGGCAGCTAACTGTGGAACAGGAGGTGCCTGTTATATGCAGGGGTGCCGGCGCGAACATCGGCAATCCTTTTAAAGACATTTTTGAATGTGAGTGCCGGCGGCGACCCACTTGGGTTTTACTGAACCACCAGTCCCAGGAAGCATTGCTTCAGGTGGTTCACCTGAGCGTTATTATTATGGGGATTTACTGGTGGTTGCCGCATGCCGGCACGTCACATGGTCTGCCACTGAAGAGGGCGTTGGCCCGAAACGCGTCTGGCAGGTAAACCAGAAAAGGACTTTGTTCATGGCGTGTGCCCTTGCTTTGGCGTAATTTCCACCTGGGAGTGCATCCCACCTAGAGGCAACTCTTTTTGTATTTTGTACAGCGGCCTGCCTGGTCGCGGGATTGCACCACCGCGAAACACTTGCGGGTCCGCGGCTGCTTTATTGGGGCAGCTAACTGTGGAACAGGAGGTGCCTGTTATATGCAGGGGTGCCGGCGCGAACATCGGCAATCCTTTTAAAGACATTTTTGAATGTGAGTGCCGGCGGCGACCCACTTGGGTTTTACTGAACCACCAGTCCCAGGAAGCATTGCTTCAGGTGGTTCACCTGAGCGTTATTATTATGGGGATTTACTGGTGGTTGCCGCATGCCGGCACGTCACATGGTCTGCCACTGAAGAGGGCGTTGGCCCGAAACGCGTCTGGCAGGTAAACCAGAAAAGGACTTTGTTCATGGCGTGTGCCCTTGCTTTGGCGTAATTTCCACCTGGGAGTGCATCCCACCTAGAGGCAACTCTTTTTGTATTTTGTACAGCGGCCTGCCTGGTCGCGGGATTGCACCACCGTGAAACACTTGCGGGTCCGCGGCTGCTTTATTGGGGCAGCTAACTGTGGAACAGGAGGTGCCTGTTATATGCAGGGGTGCCGGCGCGAACATCGGCAATCCTTTTAAAGACATTTTTGAATGTGAGTGCCGGCGGCGACCCACTTGGGTTTTACTGAACCACCAGTCCCAGGAAGCATTGCTTCAGGTGGTTCACCTGAGCGTTATTATTATGGGGATTTACTGGTGGTTGCCGCATGCCGGCACGTCACATGGTCTGCCACTGAAGAGGGCGTTGGCCCGAAACGCGTCTGGCAGGTAAACCAGAAAAGGACTTTGTTCATGGCGTGTGCCCTTGCTTTGGCGTAATTTCCACCTGGGAGTGCATCCCACCTAGAGGCAACTCTTTTTGTATTTTGTACAGCGGCCTGCCTGGTCGCGGGATTGCACCACCGTGAAACACTTGCGGGTCCGCGGCTGCTTTATTGGGGCAGCTAACTGTGGAACAGGAGGTGCCTGTTATATGCAGGGGTGCCGGCGCGAACATCGGCAATCCTTTTAAAGACATTTTTTAATGTGAGTGCCGGCGGCGACCCACTTGGGTTTTACTGAACCACCAGTCCCAGGAAGCATTGCTTCAGGTGGTTCACCTGAGCGTTATTATTATGGGGATTTACTGGTGGTTGCCGCATGCCGGCACGTCACATGGTCTGCCACTGAAGAGGGCGTTGGCCCGAAACGCGTCTGGCAGGTAAACCAGAAAAGGACTTTGTTCATGGCGTGTGCCCTTGCTTTGGCGTAATTTCCACCTGGGAGTGCATCCCACCTAGAGGCAACTCTTTTTGTATTTTGTACAGCGGCCTGCCTGGTCGCGGGATTGCACCACCGTGAAACACTTGCGGGTCCGCGGCTGCTTTATTGGGGCAGCTAACTGTGGAACAGGAGGTGCCTGTTATATGCAGGGGTGCCGGCGCGAACATCGGCAATCCTTTTAAAGACATTTTTGAATGTGAGTGCCGGCGGCGACCCACTTGGGTTTTACTGAACCACCAGTCCCAGGAAGCATTGCTTCAGGTGGTTCACCTGAGCGTTATTATTATGGGGATTTACTGGTGGTTGCCGCATGCCGGCACGTCACATGGTCTGCCACTGAAGAGGGCGTTGGCCCGAAACGCGTCTGGCAGGTAAACCAGAAAAGGACTTTGTTCATGGCGTGTGCCCTTGCTTTGGCGTAATTTCCACCTGGGAGTGCATCCCACCTAGAGGCAACTCTTTTTGTATTTTGTACAGCGGCCTGCCTGGTCGCGGGATTGCACCACCGCGAAACACTTGCGGGTCCGCGGCTGCTTTATTGGGGCAGCTAACTGTGGAACAGGAGGTGCCTGTTATATGCAGGGGTGCCGGCGCGAACATCGGCAATCCTTTTAAAGACATTTTTGAATGTGAGTGCCGGCGGCGACCCACTTGGGTTTTACTGAACCACCAGTCCCAGGAAGCATTGCTTCAGGTGGTTCACCTGAGCGTTATTATTATGGGGATTTACTGGTGGTTGCCGCATGCCGGCACGTCACATGGTCTGCCACTGAAGAGGGCGTTGGCCCGAAACGCGTCTGGCAGGTAAACCAGAAAAGGACTTTGTTCATGGCGTGTGCCCTTGCTTTGGCGTAATTTCCACCTGGGAGTGCATCCCACCTAGAGGCAACTCTTTTTGTATTTTGTACAGCGGCCTGCCTGGTCGCGGGATTGCACCACCGCGAAACACTTGCGGGTCCGCGGCTGCTTTATTGGGGCAGCTAACTGTGGAACAGGAGGTGCCTGTTATATGCAGGGGTGCCGGCGCGAACATCGGCAATCCTTTTAAAGACATTTTTGAATGTGAGTGCCGGCGGCGACCCACTTGGGTTTTACTGAACCACCAGTCCCAGGAAGCATTGCTTCAGGTGGTTCACCTGAGCGTTATTATTATGGGGATTTACTGGTGGTTGCCGCATGCCGGCACGTCACATGGTCTGCCACTGAAGAGGGCGTTGGCCCGAAACGCGTCTGGCAGGTAAACCAGAAAAGGACTTTGTTCATGGCGTGTGCCCTTGCTTTGGCGTAATTTCCACCTGGGAGTGCATCCCACCTAGAGGCAACTCTTTTTGTATTTTGTACAGCGGCCTGCCTGGTCGCGGGATTGCACCACCGCGAAACACTTGCGGGTCCGCGGCTGCTTTATTGGGGCAGCTAACTGTGGAACAGGAGGTGCCTGTTATATGCAGGGGTGCCGGCGCGAACATCGGCAATCCTTTTAAAGACATTTTTGAATGTGAGTGCCGGCGGCGACCCACTTGGGTTTTACTGAACCACCAGTCCCAGGAAGCATTGCTTCAGGTGGTTCACCTGAGCGTTATTATTATGGGGATTTACTGGTGGTTGCCGCATGCCGGCACGTCACATGGTCTGCCACTGAAGAGGGCGTTGGCCCGAAACGCGTCTGGCAGGTAAACCAGAAAAGGACTTTGTTCATGGCGTGTGCCCTTGCTTTGGCGTAATTTCCACCTGGGAGTGCATCCCACCTAGAGGCAACTCTTTTTGTATTTTGTACAGCGGCCTGCCTGGTCGCGGGATTGCACCACCGCGAAACACTTGCGGGTCCGCGGCTGCTTTATTGGGGCAGCTAACTGTGGAACAGGAGGTGCCTGTTATATGCAGGGGTGCCGGCGCGAACATCGGCAATCCTTTTAAAGACATTTTTGAATGTGAGTGCCGGCGGCGACCCACTTGGGTTTTACTGAACCACCAGTCCCAGGAAGCATTGCTTCAGGTGGTTCACCTGAGCGTTATTATTATGGGGATTTACTGGTGGTTGCCGCATGCCGGCACGTCACATGGTCTGCCACTGAAGAGGGCGTTGGCCCGAAACGCGTCTGGCAGGTAAACCAGAAAAGGACTTTGTTCATGGCGTGTGCCCTTGCTTTGGCGTAATTTCCACCTGGGAGTGCATCCCACCTAGAGGCAACTCTTTTTGTATTTTGTACAGCGGCCTGCCTGGTCGCGGGATTGCACCACCGCGAAACACTTGCGGGTCCGCGGCTGCTTTATTGGGGCAGCTAACTGTGGAACAGGAGGTGCCTGTTATATGCAGGGGTGCCGGCGCGAACATCGGCAATCCTTTTAAAGACATTTTTGAATGTGAGTGCCGGCGGCGACCCACTTGGGTTTTACTGAACCACCAGTCCCAGGAAGCATTGCTTCAGGTGGTTCACCTGAGCGTTATTATTATGGGGATTTACTGGTGGTTGCCGCATGCCGGCACGTCACATGGTCTGCCACTGAAGAGGGCGTTGGCCCGAAACGCGTCTGGCAGGTAAACCAGAAAAGGACTTTGTTCATGGCGTGTGCCCTTGCTTTGGCGTAATTTCCACCTGGGAGTGCATCCCACCTAGAGGCAACTCTTTTTGTATTTTGTACAGCGGCCTGCCTGGTCGCGGGATTGCACCACCGCGAAACACTTGCGGGTCCGCGGCTGCTTTATTGGGGCAGCTAACTGTGGAACAGGAGGTGCCTGTTATATGCAGGGGTGCCGGCGCGAACATCGGCAATCCTTTTAAAGACATTTTTGAATGTGAGTGCCGGCGGCGACCCACTTGGGTTTTACTGAACCACCAGTCCCAGGAAGCATTGCTTCAGGTGGTTCACCTGAGCGTTATTATTATGGGGATTTACTGGTGGTTGCCGCATGCCGGCACGTCACATGGTCTGCCACTGAAGAGGGCGTTGGCCCGAAACGCGTCTGGCAGGTAAACCAGAAAAGGACTTTGTTCATGGCGTGTGCCCTTGCTTTGGCGTAATTTCCACCTGGGAGTGCATCCCACCTAGAGGCAACTCTTTTTGTATTTTGTACAGCGGCCTGCCTGGTCGCGGGATTGCACCACCGCGAAACACTTGCGGGTCCGCGGCTGCTTTATTGGGGCAGCTAACTGTGGAACAGGAGGTGCCTGTTATATGCAGGGGTGCCGGCGCGAACATCGGCAATCCTTTTAAAGACATTTTTGAATGTGAGTGCCGGCGGCGACCCACTTGGGTTTTACTGAACCACCAGTCCCAGGAAGCATTGCTTCAGGTGGTTCACCTGAGCGTTATTATTATGGGGATTTACTGGTGGTTGCCGCATGCCGGCACGTCACATGGTCTGCCACTGAAGAGGGCGTTGGCCCGAAACGCGTCTGGCAGGTAAACCAGAAAAGGACTTTGTTCATGGCGTGTGCCCTTGCTTTGGCGTAATTTCCACCTGGGAGTGCATCCCACCTAGAGGCAACTCTTTTTGTATTTTGTACAGCGGCCTGCCTGGTCGCGGGATTGCACCACCGCGAAACACTTGCGGGTCCGCGGCTGCTTTATTGGGGCAGCTAACTGTGGAACAGGAGGTGCCTGTTATATGCAGGGGTGCCGGCGCGAACATCGGCAATCCTTTTAAAGACATTTTTGAATGTGAGTGCCGGCGGCGACCCACTTGGGTTTTACTGAACCACCAGTCCCAGGAAGCATTGCTTCAGGTGGTTCACCTGAGCGTTATTATTATGGGGATTTACTGGTGGTTGCCGCATGCCGGCACGTCACATGGTCTGCCACTGAAGAGGGCGTTGGCCCGAAACGCGTCTGGCAGGTAAACCAGAAAAGGACTTTGTTCATGGCGTGTGCCCTTGCTTTGGCGTAATTTCCACCTGGGAGTGCATCCCACCTAGAGGCAACTCTTTTTGTATTTTGTACAGCGGCCTGCCTGGTCGCGGGATTGCACCACCGCGAAACACTTGCGGGTCCGCGGCTGCTTTATTGGGGCAGCTAACTGTGGAACAGGAGGTGCCTGTTATATGCAGGGGTGCCGGCGCGAACATCGGCAATCCTTTTAAAGACATTTTTGAATGTGAGTGCCGGCGGCGACCCACTTGGGTTTTACTGAACCACCAGTCCCAGGAAGCATTGCTTCAGGTGGTTCACCTGAGCGTTATTATTATGGGGATTTACTGGTGGTTGCCGCATGCCGGCACGTCACATGGTCTGCCACTGAAGAGGGCGTTGGCCCGAAACGCGTCTGGCAGGTAAACCAGAAAAGGACTTTGTTCATGGCGTGTGCCCTTGCTTTGGCGTAATTTCCACCTGGGAGTGCATCCCACCTAGAGGCAACTCTTTTTGTATTTTGTACAGCGGCCTGCCTGGTCGCGGGATTGCACCACCGCGAAACACTTGCGGGTCCGCGGCTGCTTTATTGGGGCAGCTAACTGTGGAACAGGAGGTGCCTGTTATATGCAGGGGTGCCGGCGCGAACATCGGCAATCCTTTTAAAGACATTTTTGAATGTGAGTGCCGGCGGCGACCCACTTGGGTTTTACTGAACCACCAGTCCCAGGAAGCATTGCTTCAGGTGGTTCACCTGAGCGTTATTATTATGGGGATTTACTGGTGGTTGCCGCATGCCGGCACGTCACATGGTCTGCCACTGAAGAGGGCGTTGGCCCGAAACGCGTCTGGCAGGTAAACCAGAAAAGGACTTTGTTCATGGCGTGTGCCCTTGCTTTGGCGTAATTTCCACCTGGGAGTGCATCCCACCTAGAGGCAACTCTTTTTGTATTTTGTACAGCGGCCTGCCTGGTCGCGGGATTGCACCACCGCGAAACACTTGCGGGTCCGCGGCTGCTTTATTGGGGCAGCTAACTGTGGAACAGGAGGTGCCTGTTATATGCAGGGGTGCCGGCGCGAACATCGGCAATCCTTTTAAAGACATTTTTGAATGTGAGTGCCGGCGGCGACCCACTTGGGTTTTACTGAACCACCAGTCCCAGGAAGCATTGCTTCAGGTGGTTCACCTGAGCGTTATTATTATGGGGATTTACTGGTGGTTGCCGCATGCCGGCACGTCACATGGTCTGCCACTGAAGAGGGCGTTGGCCCGAAACGCGTCTGGCAGGTAAACCAGAAAAGGACTTTGTTCATGGCGTGTGCCCTTGCTTTGGCGTAATTTCCACCTGGGAGTGCATCCCACCTAGAGGCAACTCTTTTTGTATTTTGTACAGCGGCCTGCCTGGTCGCGGGATTGCACCACCGCGAAACACTTGCGGGTCCGCGGCTGCTTTATTGGGGCAGCTAACTGTGGAACAGGAGGTGCCTGTTATATGCAGGGGTGCCGGCGCGAACATCGGCAATCCTTTTAAAGACATTTTTGAATGTGAGTGCCGGCGGCGACCCACTTGGGTTTTACTGAACCACCAGTCCCAGGAAGCATTGCTTCAGGTGGTTCACCTGAGCGTTATTATTATGGGGATTTACTGGTGGTTGCCGCATGCCGGCACGTCACATGGTCTGCCACTGAAGAGGGCGTTGGCCCGAAACGCGTCTGGCAGGTAAACCAGAAAAGGACTTTGTTCATGGCGTGTGCCCTTGCTTTGGCGTAATTTCCACCTGGGAGTGCATCCCACCTAGAGGCAACTCTTTTTGTATTTTGTACAGCGGCCTGCCTGGTCGCGGGATTGCACCACCGCGAAACACTTGCGGGTCCGCGGCTGCTTTATTGGGGCAGCTAACTGTGGAACAGGAGGTGCCTGTTATATGCAGGGGTGCCGGCGCGAACATCGGCAATCCTTTTAAAGACATTTTTGAATGTGAGTGCCGGCGGCGACCCACTTGGGTTTTACTGAACCACCAGTCCCAGGAAGCATTGCTTCAGGTGGTTCACCTGAGCGTTATTATTATGGGGATTTACTGGTGGTTGCCGCATGCCGGCACGTCACATGGTCTGCCACTGAAGAGGGCGTTGGCCCGAAACGCGTCTGGCAGGTAAACCAGAAAAGGACTTTGTTCATGGCGTGTGCCCTTGCTTTGGCGTAATTTCCACCTGGGAGTGCATCCCACCTAGAGGCAACTCTTTTTGTATTTTGTACAGCGGCCTGCCTGGTCGCGGGATTGCACCACCGCGAAACACTTGCGGGTCCGCGGCTGCTTTATTGGGGCAGCTAACTGTGGAACAGGAGGTGCCTGTTATATGCAGGGGTGCCGGCGCGAACATCGGCAATCCTTTTAAAGACATTTTTTAATGTGAGTGCCGGCGGCGACCCACTTGGGTTTTACTGAACCACCAGTCCCAGGAAGCATTGCTTCAGGTGGTTCACCTGAGCGTTATTATTATGGGGATTTACTGGTGGTTGCCGCATGCCGGCACGTCACATGGTCTGCCACTGAAGAGGGCGTTGGCCCGAAACGCGTCTGGCAGGTAAACCAGAAAAGGACTTTGTTCATGGCGTGTGCCCTTGCTTTGGCGTAATTTCCACCTGGGAGTGCATCCCACCTAGAGGCAACTCTTTTTGTATTTTGTACAGCGGCCTGCCTGGTCGCGGGATTGCACCACCGCGAAACACTTGCGGGTCCGCGGCTGCTTTATTGGGGCAGCTAACTGTGGAACAGGAGGTGCCTGTTATATGCAGGGGTGCCGGCGCGAACATCGGCAATCCTTTTAAAGACATTTTTGAATGTGAGTGCCGGCGGCGACCCACTTGGGTTTTACTGAACCACCAGTCCCAGGAAGCATTGCTTCAGGTGGTTCACCTGAGCGTTATTATTATGGGGATTTACTGGTGGTTGCCGCATGCCGGCACGTCACATGGTCTGCCACTGAAGAGGGCGTTGGCCCGAAACGCGTCTGGCAGGTAAACCAGAAAGGGACTTTGTTCATGGCGTGTGCCCTTGCTTTGGCGTAATTTCCACCTGGGAGTGCATCCCACCTAGAGGCAACTCTTTTTGTATTTTGTACAGCGGCCTGCCTGGTCGCGGGATTGCACCACCGTGAAACACTTGCGGGTCCGCGGCTGCTTTATTGGGGCAGCTAACTGTGGAACAGGAGGTGCCTGTTATATGCAGGGGTGCCGGCGCGAACATCGGCAATCCTTTTAAAGACATTTTTGAATGTGAGTGCCGGCGGCGACCCACTTGGGTTTTACTGAACCACCAGTCCCAGGAAGCATTGCTTCAGGTGGTTCACCTGAGCGTTATTATTATGGGGATTTACTGGTGGTTGCCGCATGCCGGCACGTCACATGGTCTGCCACTGAAGAGGGCGTTGGCCCGAAACGCGTCTGGCAGGTAAACCAGAAAGGGACTTTGTTCATGGCGTGTGCCCTTGCTTTGGCGTAATTTCCACCTGGGAGTGCATCCCACCTAGAGGCAACTCTTTTTGTATTTTGTACAGCGGCCTGCCTGGTCGCGGGATTGCACCACCGCGAAACACTTGCGGGTCCGCGGCTGCTTTATTGGGGCAGCTAACTGTGGAACAGGAGGTGCCTGTTATATGCAGGGGTGCCGGCGCGAACATCGGCAATCCTTTTAAAGACATTTTTGAATGTGAGTGCCGGCGGCGACCCACTTGGGTTTTACTGAACCACCAGTCCCAGGAAGCATTGCTTCAGGTGGTTCACCTGAGCGTTATTATTATGGGGATTTACTGGTGGTTGCCGCATGCCGGCACGTCACATGGTCTGCCACTGAAGAGGGCGTTGGCCCGAAACGCGTCTGGCAGGTAAACCAGAAAGGGACTTTGTTCATGGCGTGTGCCCTTGCTTTGGCGTAATTTCCACCTGGGAGTGCATCCCACCTAGAGGCAACTCTTTTTGTATTTTGTACAGCGGCCTGCCTGGTCGCGGGATTGCACCACCGCGAAACACTTGCGGGTCCGCGGCTGCTTTATTGGGGCAGCTAACTGTGGAACAGGAGGTGCCTGTTATATGCAGGGGTGCCGGCGCGAACATCGGCAATCCTTTTAAAGACATTTTTGAATGTGAGTGCCGGCGGCGACCCACTTGGGTTTTACTGAACCACCAGTCCCAGGAAGCATTGCTTCAGGTGGTTCACCTGAGCGTTATTATTATGGGGATTTACTGGTGGTTGCCGCATGCCGGCACGTCACATGGTCTGCCACTGAAGAGGGCGTTGGCCCGAAACGCGTCTGGCAGGTAAACCAGAAAGGGACTTTGTTCATGGCGTGTGCCCTTGCTTTGGCGTAATTTCCACCTGGGAGTGCATCCCACCTAGAGGCAACTCTTTTTGTATTTTGTACAGCGGCCTGCCTGGTCGCGGGATTGCACCACCGCGAAACACTTGCGGGTCCGCGGCTGCTTTATTGGGGCAGCTAACTGTGGAACAGGAGGTGCCTGTTATATGCAGGGGTGCCGGCGCGAACATCGGCAATCCTTTTAAAGACATTTTTTAATGTGAGTGCCGGCGGCGACCCACTTGGGTTTTACTGAACCACCAGTCCCAGGAAGCATTGCTTCAGGTGGTTCACCTGAGCGTTATTATTATGGGGATTTACTGGTGGTTGCCGCATGCCGGCACGTCACATGGTCTGCCACTGAAGAGGGCGTTGGCCCGAAACGCGTCTGGCAGGTAAACCAGAAAAGGACTTTGTTCATGGCGTGTGCCCTTGCTTTGGCGTAATTTCCACCTGGGAGTGCATCCCACCTAGAGGCAACTCTTTTTGTATTTTGTACAGCGGCCTGCCTGGTCGCGGGATTGCACCACCGCGAAACACTTGCGGGTCCGCGGCTGCTTTATTGGGGCAGCTAACTGTGGAACAGGAGGTGCCTGTTATATGCAGGGGTGCCGGCGCGAACATCGGCAATCCTTTTAAAGACATTTTTGAATGTGAGTGCCGGCGGCGACCCACTTGGGTTTTACTGAACCACCAGTCCCAGGAAGCATTGCTTCAGGTGGTTCACCTGAGCGTTATTATTATGGGGATTTACTGGTGGTTGCCGCATGCCGGCACGTCACATGGTCTGCCACTGAAGAGGGCGTTGGCCCGAAACGCGTCTGGCAGGTAAACCAGAAAGGGACTTTGTTCATGGCGTGTGCCCTTGCTTTGGCGTAATTTCCACCTGGGAGTGCATCCCACCTAGAGGCAACTCTTTTTGTATTTTGTACAGCGGCCTGCCTGGTCGCGGGATTGCACCACCGCGAAACACTTGCGGGTCCGCGGCTGCTTTATTGGGGCAGCTAACTGTGGAACAGGAGGTGCCTGTTATATGCAGGGGTGCCGGCGCGAACATCGGCAATCCTTTTAAAGACATTTTTGAATGTGAGTGCCGGCGGCGACCCACTTGGGTTTTACTGAACCACCAGTCCCAGGAAGCATTGCTTCAGGTGGTTCACCTGAGCGTTATTATTATGGGGATTTACTGGTGGTTGCCGCATGCCGGCACGTCACATGGTCTGCCACTGAAGAGGGCGTTGGCCCGAAACGCGTCTGGCAGGTAAACCAGAAAGGGACTTTGTTCATGGCGTGTGCCCTTGCTTTGGCGTAATTTCCACCTGGGAGTGCATCCCACCTAGAGGCAACTCTTTTTGTATTTTGTACAGCGGCCTGCCTGGTCGCGGGATTGCACCACCGCGAAACACTTGCGGGTCCGCGGCTGCTTTATTGGGGCAGCTAACTGTGGAACAGGAGGTGCCTGTTATATGCAGGGGTGCCGGCGCGAACATCGGCAATCCTTTTAAAGACATTTTTGAATGTGAGTGCCGGCGGCGACCCACTTGGGTTTTACTGAACCACCAGTCCCAGGAAGCATTGCTTCAGGTGGTTCACCTGAGCGTTATTATTATGGGGATTTACTGGTGGTTGCCGCATGCCGGCACGTCACATGGTCTGCCACTGAAGAGGGCGTTGGCCCGAAACGCGTCTGGCAGGTAAACCAGAAAGGGACTTTGTTCATGGCGTGTGCCCTTGCTTTGGCGTAATTTCCACCTGGGAGTGCATCCCACCTAGAGGCAACTCTTTTTGTATTTTGTACAGCGGCCTGCCTGGTCGCGGGATTGCACCACCGCGAAACACTTGCGGGTCCGCGGCTGCTTTATTGGGGCAGCTAACTGTGGAACAGGAGGTGCCTGTTATATGCAGGGGTGCCGGCGCGAACATCGGCAATCCTTTTAAAGACATTTTTTAATGTGAGTGCCGGCGGCGACCCACTTGGGTTTTACTGAACCACCAGTCCCAGGAAGCATTGCTTCAGGTGGTTCACCTGAGCGTTATTATTATGGGGATTTACTGGTGGTTGCCGCATGCCGGCACGTCACATGGTCTGCCACTGAAGAGGGCGTTGGCCCGAAACGCGTCTGGCAGGTAAACCAGAAAGGGACTTTGTTCATGGCGTGTGCCCTTGCTTTGGCGTAATTTCCACCTGGGAGTGCATCCCACCTAGAGGCAACTCTTTTTGTATTTTGTACAGCGGCCTGCCTGGTCGCGGGATTGCACCACCGCGAAACACTTGCGGGTCCGCGGCTGCTTTATTGGGGCAGCTAACTGTGGAACAGGAGGTGCCTGTTATATGCAGGGGTGCCGGCGCGAACATCGGCAATCCTTTTAAAGACATTTTTTAATGTGAGTGCCGGCGGCGACCCACTTGGGTTTTACTGAACCACCAGTCCCAGGAAGCATTGCTTCAGGTGGTTCACCTGAGCGTTATTATTATGGGGATTTACTGGTGGTTGCCGCATGCCGGCACGTCACATGGTCTGCCACTGAAGAGGGCGTTGGCCCGAAACGCGTCTGGCAGGTAAACCAGAAAGGGACTTTGTTCATGGCGTGTGCCCTTGCTTTGGCGTAATTTCCACCTGGGAGTGCATCCCACCTAGAGGCAACTCTTTTTGTATTTTGTACAGCGGCCTGCCTGGTCGCGGGATTGCACCACCGCGAAACACTTGCGGGTCCGCGGCTGCTTTATTGGGGCAGCTAACTGTGGAACAGGAGGTGCCTGTTATATGCAGGGGTGCCGGCGCGAACATCGGCAATCCTTTTAAAGACATTTTTTAATGTGAGTGCCGGCGGCGACCCACTTGGGTTTTACTGAACCACCAGTCCCAGGAAGCATTGCTTCAGGTGGTTCACCTGAGCGTTATTATTATGGGGATTTACTGGTGGTTGCCGCATGCCGGCACGTCACATGGTCTGCCACTGAAGAGGGCGTTGGCCCGAAACGCGTCTGGCAGGTAAACCAGAAAGGGACTTTGTTCATGGCGTGTGCCCTTGCTTTGGCGTAATTTCCACCTGGGAGTGCATCCCACCTAGAGGCAACTCTTTTTGTATTTTGTACAGCGGCCTGCCTGGTCGCGGGATTGCACCACCGCGAAACACTTGCGGGTCCGCGGCTGCTTTATTGGGGCAGCTAACTGTGGAACAGGAGGTGCCTGTTATATGCAGGGGTGCCGGCGCGAACATCGGCAATCCTTTTAAAGACATTTTTTAATGTGAGTGCCGGCGGCGACCCACTTGGGTTTTACTGAACCACCAGTCCCAGGAAGCATTGCTTCAGGTGGTTCACCTGAGCGTTATTATTATGGGGATTTACTGGTGGTTGCCGCATGCCGGCACGTCACATGGTCTGCCACTGAAGAGGGCGTTGGCCCGAAACGCGTCTGGCAGGTAAACCAGAAAAGGACTTTGTTCATGGCGTGTGCCCTTGCTTTGGCGTAATTTCCACCTGGGAGTGCATCCCACCTAGAGGCAACTCTTTTTGTATTTTGTACAGCGGCCTGCCTGGTCGCGGGATTGCACCACCGCGAAACACTTGCGGGTCCGCGGCTGCTTTATTGGGGCAGCTAACTGTGGAACAGGAGGTGCCTGTTATATGCAGGGGTGCCGGCGCGAACATCGGCAATCCTTTTAAAGACATTTTTGAATGTGAGTGCCGGCGGCGACCCACTTGGGTTTTACTGAACCACCAGTCCCAGGAAGCATTGCTTCAGGTGGTTCACCTGAGCGTTATTATTATGGGGATTTACTGGTGGTTGCCGCATGCCGGCACGTCACATGGTCTGCCACTGAAGAGGGCGTTGGCCCGAAACGCGTCTGGCAGGTAAACCAGAAAGGGACTTTGTTCATGGCGTGTGCCCTTGCTTTGGCGTAATTTCCACCTGGGAGTGCATCCCACCTAGAGGCAACTCTTTTTGTATTTTGTACAGCGGCCTGCCTGGTCGCGGGATTGCACCACCGTGAAACACTTGCGGGTCCGCGGCTGCTTTATTGGGGCAGCTAACTGTGGAGCAGGAGGTGCCTGTTATATGCAGGGGTGCCGGCGCGAACATCGGCAATCCTTTTAAAGACATTTTTGAATGTGAGTGCCGGCGGCGACCCACTTGGGTTTTACTGAACCACCAGTCCCAGGAAGCATTGCTTCAGGTGGTTCACCTGAGCGTTATTATTATGGGGATTTACTGGTGGTTGCCGCATGCCGGCACGTCACATGGTCTGCCACTGAAGAGGGCGTTGGCCCGAAACGCGTCTGGCAGGTAAACCAGAAAGGGACTTTGTTCATGGCGTGTGCCCTTGCTTTGGCGTAATTTCCACCTGGGAGTGCATCCCACCTAGAGGCAACTCTTTTTGTATTTTGTACAGCGGCATGCCTTTGTCGCGGGATTGCACCACCGCGAAACACTTGCGGGTCCACGGCTGCTTTATTGGGGCAGCTAACTGTGGAACAGGAGGTGCCTGTTATATGCAGGGGTGCCGGCGCGAACATCGGCAATCCTTTTAAAGACATTTTTTAATGTGAGTGCCGGCGGCGACCCACTTGGGTTTTACTGAACCACCAGTCCCAGGAAGCATTGCTTCAGGTGGTTCACCTGAGCGTTATTATTATGGGGATTTACTGGTGGTTGCCGCATGCCGGCACGTCACATGGTCTGCCACTGAAGAGGGCGTTGGCCCGAAACGCGTCTGGCAGGTAAACCAGAAAGGGACTTTGTTCATGGCGTGTGCCCTTGCTTTGGCGTAATTTCCACCTGGGAGTGCATCCCACCTAGAGGCAACTCTTTTTGTATTTTGTACAGCGGCCTGCCTGGTCGCGGGATTGCACCACCGCGAAACACTTGCGGGTCCGCGGCTGCTTTATTGGGGCAGCTAACTGTGGAGCAGGAGGTGCCTGTTATATGCAGGGGTGCCGGCGCGAACATCGGCAATCCTTTTAAAGACATTTTTGAATGTGAGTGCCGGCGGCGACCCACTTGGGTTTTACTGAACCACCAGTCCCAGGAAGCATTGCTTCAGGTGGTTCACCTGAGCGTTATTATTATGGGGATTTACTGGTGGTTGCCGCATGCCGGCACGTCACATGGTCTGCCACTGAAGAGGGCGTTGGCCCGAAACGCGTCTGGCAGGTAAACCAGAAAGGGACTTTGTTCATGGCGTGTGCCCTTGCTTTGGCGTAATTTCCACCTGGGAGTGCATCCCACCTAGAGGCAACTCTTTTTGTATTTTGTACAGCGGCCTGCCTGGTCGCGGGATTGCACCACCGCGAAACACTTGCGGGTCCGCGGCTGCTTTATTGGGGCAGCTAACTGTGGAGCAGGAGGTGCCTGTTATATGCAGGGGTGCCGGCGCGAACATCGGCAATCCTTTTAAAGACATTTTTTAATGTGAGTGCCGGCGGCGACCCACTTGGGTTTTACTGAACCACCAGTCCCAGGAAGCATTGCTTCAGGTGGTTCACCTGAGCGTTATTATTATGGGGATTTACTGGTGGTTGCCGCATGCTGGCACGTCACATGGTCTGCCACTGAAGAGGGCGTTGGCCCGAAACGCGTCTGGCAGGTAAACCAGAAAGGGACTTTGTTCATGGCGTGTGCCCTTGCTTTGGCGTAATTTCCACCTGGGAGTGCATCCCACCTAGAGGCAACTCTTTTTGTATTTTGTACAGCGGCATGCCTTTGTCGCGGGATTGCACCACCGCGAAACACTTGCGGGTCCGCGGCTGCTTTATTGGGGCAGCTAACTGTGGAGCAGGAGGTGCCTGTTATATGCAGGGGTGCCGGCGCGAACATCGGCAATCCTTTTAAAGACATTTTTTAATGTGAGTGCCGGCGGCGACCCACTTGGGTTTTACTGAACCACCAGTCCCAGGAAGCATTGCTTCAGGTGGTTCACCTGAGCGTTATTATTATGGGGATTTACTGGTGGTTGCCGCATGCCGGCA